>CATKHJ010162742.1:0-19477 GCA_949750685.1 Vernicia montana | reverse complement strand
ATTCTGGATGATCTGATTTCAAACTCAATTTGCAAAACAACTTCCATGCCATACACAAGTGAGTAAGGAGTTGCACCTATTGGGGTACGGATAGAAGTTCGATATCCCCACAAGGTAAATGGTAGCTGCTGATGCCAATTTTTGTGATTATCAGTCATCTTCTGTAAAAGGGTCTTGATCGTCTTGTTAGCTACTTCTACTGCACCATTAGTTTGAGGACAATAAGGAGAAGATCTGTGATGTTGAATCTTTTCTTTCTTCAATAGTTAGAGTACCTCTTTCTGAAAATGTGACCCATTATCTGTAATGATCTCAAAAGGAACTCCAAACCGACAAAGGATGTTAGTTCGGATGAAATGAGCCACTATTTTGGAATCCAGTACTTGATATGGAGCAGCTTTAACCCATTTTGAAAAATAATCAATTGCGACTAGAATGTATTCATGACCAGCTGAAGACTTTGGGTTTATTCTTCCGATGACATCAATACCCTAAGTTGCAAAAGGCCAAGGAGTTGTGATTGGGTTGAGGGGAATAGGATGTTGCTTCTGAAGCTTGGCATATATCTGGCACTTATGACACCTCTGTACATACTTAGCATAGTCTTCATTCATGGATAACCAGAAATACCCCAGATTCGCTATTTTCAGAGCCAAAGTAATTTCGTTCATATGAGGTCCTTCTTCACCGCCATGAACCATTCCATAATCTGTTGAGCTTTATCTTTGGTTACACACCTGAGATGTATATTATCCCATACTCTCTTGTACAATACATCGCCATTTGGGATAAAGTTGCTAGCCAACTGCCTCAGAGTTCTTTCTAATTTGGTTGCCCCTTCTGGATATTCATCATTCTGAAGATAATTGAAAATATCCCAGAACCAAGGTTTTCCATCTGCCAACTGAATATTCATGATGTGATAACCAGGCTCCCTTTTCACCTCAATAACAACATATTGAATTATCCCTCCATCACTCATATCCAGCATAGATACAAGTGTGGCTAAGGCATCTGCAAATTGATTCTTTGCTTAAGGCAAATGATGGAATGATATTTCACTTAAATTTTTTACAAGGTTTTCCAAGTGCTTATGGTAAGGAACTAAACGCTCTTCTCTTATCTTCCATTTGCCAAGAGCTTGGGACACAATCAGATTCAAATCCCCGTAAACCTCTAAATAATCAATCCTCAGATTCACAGCAACTTCCAATCCGGCTATGCAAGCTTCCTATTCAGCTTCGTTATTTGTCACTTCAAAAGCTAGCTTAATAGCTATGGGTAAGCTTTCTCCATTAGGGGTAACCAAGATAATTCCAGCACTATAACCCTTGTTGTTTGCTGCACCATCAAAGAAAAGCTTCCAGACTTCAAGCTTAAGTTCTATGATATTTTCATCAAGGAATTCTGGTTCAGACCAATCACCATCTACAGGGGCTGCAGCTAATTGATCTGCTATCACACTTCCTTTTATGGCTTTCCTATAGACATACCTCAAATCATAAGCTGCTAGGACAGCCATCCATCTTGCCATTTTACTATCAAGAACTAGCCTCTCCAAGGGGCTCTTGTCAGCAAGTAAATGAGTAGTATAGGAGCTCAAGTAATGTTGAAGTTTATGGCAAACCCATACCAAGGCAAGGCATAGCTTTTCTATCTGATTATATTTGAATTCATGGACAAGCAGAAGCTTGCTTAAGTAGTATATGACATTTTCTTTATGGGAATCAGGGGCATTCTGAGCAAGCATTGCCCCCAGAGCTTCTTGGGTAACAGAAAGGTATAAGAGTAATGGTTTACCAGGTCTGGGAGGTTGTAGGACAGGAGGGTTCAAGAGATATTCTTTGATTATCTCAAAAGCTCTTTGACAGTCTTCGTTCCACTGTTTAGAGGCTCCCTTCTTTAAATGTTTGAAAATGGGCCCATATACATCAGCCAACTGAGAGACGAATCGGCTAATGTACTGGAGTCGTCCTAAGAAACCTCTAATCTCCTTTTCTGTCATCGGAGGTGGCATCTCTAGAATTGCCTTTGACTTGGCTGGATCTACCTCAATCCCTTTTTTACTGACCATATACCCAAGGAAAACTCCTAATGAAGCGCCAAAGAGGCATTTTGCAGGATTCAGTTTCAGATTATATTGGCGAAGTCTAAGGAAGAATCGCCTCAATGCTTCTAAATGCTCTTCAGTTGTTTCAGATTTTATCACCATATCATCCACATATATTTCAACATCTGTATGGATCATGTCATGAAAAATGGTCGTAGCCATCCTCTGATAGGTTGCCCCAATATTCTTCAACCCAAATGGCATTACCCTGTAACAGTATGTACCACATTCAGTCACAAAAGCAGTCTTTTCCTTGTCTGGTGGATAAACTTGGATTTGGTTATAACCATCATACAGATCAGTTAAAGAGACTATTTCAGAACCTGCCATGCGGTCAACCAAAAAGTCAATGTGGGGCAGTGGAAAATCATCTTTTGGACAAGTTTTGTTCAGGTCCCGATAGTCAACACACATCTATACTTTGCCATCCTTCTTCGGAACCGGGACAATATTGGCTAGCCATGAGGGGTATGTGATTGGCTCTATAAACCCATTATCTAGCTGCTTGGTGATTTCTTCTTTGATTGGCAAAGACCATTTTGTCTTTAGTCTTCGTAATTTCTATTTGACAGGCTTAATATGTTCATAAGTGGGAATCTTGTGCACTGCTATACTTGGATCTATTCCAGTCATATCCTTAGGAGCCCATACAAAGCAATCAACAAACTCTTGGATCATCTTGACAGAGCAATCCCTGTTATAACATGCAAATGCAATGAATGTAGTTTTGGGATTTTCATCCGTACCAGTATTAATTGGTTCTCTGCTTGCATAATTTTTTATTTTATTTATCTATTTTTTCTGATGTATTATTCAAATTAGATTTAAGAGATGAAAAAAGAATAAGAGACACAGGATCATAAGAGGAAAATTCAAATTTCTTATTGCGAGTGAAAAGACCATTGTCCATGGTTACATCAAAATTGAAAGAATGACTGGGATGATTATTTACAGACTCAAAAGAAGAAAATGAAGAAAAAGACTCAAAAGGCTCTGGATCAGACTCTGGTTCTGATAAGGATTCTGGAGGATGAGGTCTTCGTCAGGTTCAAGACTTCCCTTTCATCTTTTCAGCTAGAGGCGAGATAGGTTATATAGGCGCTTGATAGATTTTGTCACTTCAGGGTTTGACATCAATCTCTTCAACCAAGTTGTTCAGGTCAGGTATATGGCAAAAATTAGAATCTAATTGAATCAAGGAGATAGGATCAACTTCAAGGTCAGAGGTGGTGATAAAGTTAACTTGGTGGTCTGGTGGTAGATTGGTGGAACTGTTTGGGCTCTAGCTGGGGAACAATGATGTCTTCAGTATTAATAAGGTCTTGGATTCTGTTCCTTAGAGCTCTGCACGCATTATTTTTATGGCCGGCTCCTTGGTGATACTCACAATACTCACTAGGGTTGTAGGATTTAGGTAGAGGATTTAGGGGTGCTCTGGGCTCCATGGGCTTAATTATCTCGGCTTCTAAAGCTTTCTTGTAAATAAAGGCCAAAGGTACTTGCAAATCAGTATAAGTCTTACATCTCAGCTCTAGGGGACGCTGGCTGGCTATGTTAGCTGCCTTTGTACTCTCACATTCGGTGAAGATGAGGGGAGTATAGGTGTAACCATTCTTGCTCCTTTTTTCCACTATGGGAATCTATTTAAGCGCATCACACTTTAATGCTTTCTCAGTGGTTGGTGAGGTAGGATTTTCCTTACTTTGAAAAGGATTCAAAGAAAAGGATAGGTCGGTGTTTAGGATTGATGGCATGTTAGAGGCTAGGATGGCATTAGTGTTTGATATTGGTGATGTGAGGTTATGGGTTAAATCACTAGTAGCGGCAGCACTAGCGGACTTAGCTTGGCTCATTATTCCTCTTATCTCATCGATGATGAGTTGGCGTTGGAGACTCATGGCATTAGTGGAAGCATTGGTGAGATGGATCAACATATTGTTGAAACTGGCCTGCTGAATGGTTAAAGCCTGGTTGAAATTGGCTTGTTGAGCTTCAAGGGCAAAGTTGAGCATAGCCTGAAAATTATCATCTTGCTTTTTAAGGAGGTCAATGAGAAGGGCTTTTAGGATATCCATATTGACTAAGTGGGCCATCGGTACCTTTCGAAAGTAAAACAGAGAAGGGTAAGTGTTTGACTCATAAAATAGGGAAAGGAATCATGTTACAAGACAATCACAGACTTTTGAGTGGTAATGGATGAATTAGGGACTTGGGATAGCCATTTTTTTTCTTTTTGGGAAAACTATCCACATTGTTCAAGGTCCATGGGCTTATGCATGTATGTATGAATGCATGAATGAAAAGTCATTTCATGGATATGCAAAGTAGGCTGCAGTTAAGGTGCATACAACCTAAGGTCCAAGTTCTAGATCCATTATATGAAAGGGTAAGGGTGGCTTAGATTAGGTACCCATCACACTGGAGCAGCAATATACCTAACCACATATGAGTCAAAGAGCATCGCGTGGGTCCAACAGTACGTGCATACTCGTAAACGTCGCGGGGTGGATGATTTCACTATCAGCAAGCAGACCTAAGGAAAATTGCCCACTCGATGTTACTTTCTATCCATTGTTTTCCTAAGAAATCTAGGTTGAAGGCAAAGAGCCTATACAAGTGATGCATGAAAATCATTTATGTATTAAAAGTGCCAAACTTTTATTTTAAACCAATTGGTAATCCACTTTATCTTTCATAAAAAAGAATTTTGTCCCCAGTGGAGTTGTCAACTGTGAGAACTCACTCGAGCACCGGTCCAATCCGCTAGAGGGGATCGAAATGCTCATTTGGGTTTAGTCTCACAATGGAACCCTCGGGTTCGGATTGGTTGATTTTGAAAATGAATTTGGGAGTCGCCACCTTAATTTTATTTTATTTGGGAAAAGTTAAGGAAAAAACCCATTTGACTCCAATTATTACCCAAGAGAAAAGTGCACTAGTCCTCGATTATCAAAGAGGATTCGGGTACTAGGTTTTCGGTTCATTTTTATTAGTTTGGCAAATTTAATTCACAATGGCTTAAAATGATTTCATGAACAATATAAATAAATGAACAATAATGTATGAATTAAAGTAAAGTAAAGCGGTAAAGGAAATAACAAAAACATTAAAGGAATTAAATAAAGAAAGCAAATAAGAATCTTAAATTTAAAAAATAAACCAAATAAGGAGATACTTTCTCTAGCCCTTATGGGATTCTAGGAAAGTCACACATTCCCCAAAATAAATCCAATACAAAAGAAATGAAAGAAAGAACAAAAATATGTAAAGAAGGTGAAAGAGAAAGAAAGTTTATTTTAATTGGATTTGATGCTTTCAGACAAGCATGCCTACGTATCGCTTCGAATGAGAATCAAAATCCACGTAGTTCTCCCTTCTTGTGAAGGGAGTTAGTTTTAGTCTTAACCTTTTATCATGTTTCAGTTCATTGATTAAAAGGTGGGTTGATTGATTTTAATCAAACAGAATTGATTACCAAGTTGTTAATTAGGTGAGGTTTAATTAACAAATAAAAAGCATCAATTGATCCAAACAAAGTTAATTAATTTAGTTTCTAATTAACTTGCCTCTTAAAGTGATAAAA
This sequence comes from Vernicia montana, assembly GCA_949750685.1. Classification (NCBI taxonomy): domain Eukaryota; kingdom Viridiplantae; phylum Streptophyta; class Magnoliopsida; order Malpighiales; family Euphorbiaceae; genus Vernicia; species Vernicia montana. The sequence goes on along the minus strand of CATKHJ010162742.1, from coordinate 13,784 downwards.
AGAAAGGGATTAATGAGAAGGGGATCATATAAAGGAAATAGGGAAAAGCAATAAACTATGCTAGAATAAAAAAACTAAAAGAAGGGGAATAAAAGAAAAAGGGAACATGCAAAGCAAAGGGGATAATAAAACAACAAAGGCAATATAAAAGAAACTAAGCTAAAAATAAAAAAGCAAACAAAACAACAAAGAAAGCAAAAAAAAAATCTAAAATAAATAAAGAAAAGAAAAGGACAGAAAATAAATATCTTTTAAAAACGAGGCTTGGGGACGTATGGATGGAGCGGACGACCGGATCGCAATTCCACCTTGACTCGACTTGGCAGAACCACAGCCTTCGAACGGCTACTAGGACGGCGCTTTTGAGAATCCCATCGAACTGGCTTGAGGAGAGAAACCTCGAAACGACCACCCAAAACCCAAAAGAAAACTCTGAACTAGAAAGGCAATTCTTTTTGAACCGAGCCTTAAAAATTACTTGCGTTTGATCAATTGACTTTTGATTTAGCAAGAGGTGTCTGTTGAAATAAGTTGGAAAGGAGGGTTTATATAGGTAGAAAGGCTGGGAACAGGTTTCACATTTTCCAATGTGGGAAAACTAATCTGAAGTGCACAAATCGCACACGACCCTTCTGGAACCGCACACAGCAGAGTCTGGACCACACAGGACCAGGCATGACCGCACAGCAAGAGTGTGGACCACACAGGGCCTGTGCAATCACCCAGGCCGAACCAAGTTCTATTCTTCCATTTTTTTGATCATTTCTTGCCCGTTTCAACTTCTGAGACTTATTTGCATGTCCGCAGGTTTAGATGGTGATAAATTCAAGGTTCATATAGGGAAATCACAAAATCGCTCCTTTATTCCAAAATAATTAATTTAACTAATACTATTAATTAAAATTTACAATGTACAATGGAAAAATAAAAGGGGGAGGGGATTGATTGGGATTTGGATTTGAAACTTGAATTTAGATTCCAAGCTTGCCTACGTACCCCATTGAATGGGGATCAAAACCCACTTAGTTCATTCCACGGTGAGGTGGAGGGGTTTAAGGATCGGTCAGATTTGATTGGTTTGATTTGGTAATTAACCAAATTGAGTGAAGACTTAATTAAAAAATTAATCAATTAATTAAAATTGATTTTTAATTAATTAATTAATTAATTGTGATTACTCAAAATAAGTGTGGGAAAATAATTAGAGAGAGAGAGAGAGAGAGAGAGATAAAGCAAATGGATAGCCAATCAACAAGTGCTTGAGGTGTGTCAAATGAAGGAGGGGAGGGTGGTATTTATAGACAAAGTGAGGTGAGGGTAGTTTGGGAAGAAAAAGTGTGAAAAGACCAAAAGGGTGGGACCTTTTGGGCTGAAAATTCAGGATGCAGGGGCAAAAGGGTAATTTTGAGGTGCAGGTAGGGCATGATTTTCGAGGCACCGGTGGCATTTTTTGGTGCTCCAACGGCACCGCAGGGCCTCTGGCTGACGGTACGGTGGCATAAAAATTGAGGCACCGATGGCAGGTTGACATGGCACGCTAGCTAAAGGGTTCTAAATTTTCAAGACATCCGGGTCAGTTTTTGCGGCTTCCGGATCAATTTTTGGGGTATTCTGAAGTCTGAAAAATTACCGGTCAGTGGCGGTAGATCCAAAATTAATTATCAGACATTTTGGCAGTTAGTTTTGAGAAAAATTCGATCAGTCTCAGCAAAATACTGTCTGGTACAGATGGTCCGGTCACGATCGGAAAAGTGTCAGTTTGGATAGAAAAATATTTTGATCAGCTCTGGTGAGTTCAGAAATAATTTTGTAGGTGCTAAAATGAGGGTTCACAACAGTACACAGTAAGGAATCATATACGATATTCAATGAACTATTATCAAATGTAAGAACATTGGAATTTATATGAATAGATTAACTGGTTTCTTAAAGGAATATAGTTATGACAATGGTTTATCAACTAGGGTACACTGAGTTTCCAAATGAAATATATTAGCTTAAGAAAGGTTTCATTATAATGAAGAGATTAACACATAAAAGGTAGGCGCTTTGCAATGTTTGATTTGAATACAATTTCAATATTAGTATAAAAATAGCAGTGAGTAGGCCGAAGGCCTCATTGAAGGGATCTCTTGGATACATTAGTTTCATTATAGAAACATAAGGTTTTCAATTTGAGATGACAATAGATTCAATGTACAATTGTAGGTTTCCATATGATTTATGCATTTAGATTAAGGCTTTAAGTACTGACCTTGACTCCTAATATAAGCTCTTAGTATAGTTGGCAATGATGCTCCTTAATCTCCGGAACATCTTCCTTATCTTTCTCTTTTAGGTTCTACATTGAACCATACCCTTTAGGTCATTCAATTGAAGATCATTAATTACTTTGTCAACTTACTTATTCTATTTCTAATTTTAGAACTACTACCCTTATATCTAAGACATATTAATTATCGAATATTAATACAATTCAATACACAATAGTATATATACCAAGTTGAGATACATTTATTTTCAATTTTCAAGCATTGGCCGAATGGCCTAGAAAAATATTCTTAATTCACGTTGCTTGCATTATAGCAATTCCATAAATCCTCAATTTGGATTTATATTGAATAATAATATTTAATTTAATATTCATTATCACATTATTCATTTATTCATTGCTTTTATATATAGAAGTCATTAGTTTACAATTGTTAACTTTGAAACATTATATTCTTACTTATTGTCAAATTATATGACTAGACTTTGTCACCTTGTTTCTATCATTTCTCATGATTTACTAATCCAAATGAGTTGATACTTTTTTTTATTTTAAAATAGACATATAAATTTACAACATATCCAAAATTGAACTTAGAATTCAATTCATAGAAAACTTAGTGACTATTTCAATTCAATTCTAAATCTGTTACAGGGCAGACTGACCCTACCATACTTGTTTGAGTATAACTCAAAATTTATGCTTTCAAATGAAATTTACTTTTACTTAAAGTTACTAGAGACATTAAGGAACATTTATTATGTTTTGATTTTAGCTTGTTTCTATCTTTAAAGTCCTCAAATTAGAAGATACAATTCAGTTTACAAGTTGAATCAAATACAGAGTCAGTTACAGAGCAAGCTCTATTTCTCATACTACACTTGGAATTTTATCAATACCTTTTGTGGGTTAATTCTTCACATATCAGTTATAGAGCAAGCTCTATTATTTTTTAGTTTCTCCTAATTCTATCTCTATCATCCTCAATTCATGAGATATTTTCTCAAGTTTGTCAATGGTGATAGATTGCAAGCGTTTTCAAACCTTATCACCTTCACTAGATCATATCTCAAAATATACATATCCAATTTAAATTTCCTTTTACAAAGGGATTATAACATGTTACTTATCATTTCTTATGTTTTATACTTTGCCTAATTCAGTCTCTAAATCCATCTTTTGGGTACTCTATTTCGTGCTTCCCATTCAATCTCTAAACAGTACCAGTTTCAATTCTAGTATGATTTCTATTAGTACACACTAAATATCTTAAATTTCTTTTACAGGTTCATACTTACAACTTTTATATTTTGGCTATCTCCAAATTATGTTCATAACATTCTCTATAGGGTCAAGCAATTTCAGGTTACCCAGAAATTCTCAAATTCAGGTCAATTCACTTACGGGAGATATATCTCATTACTCTTCAAGAATTTTATAAAACTATTTTATAGGCTTATATTTAAGATAAAAAACTACCACATTCATGTTTAACACTCTTCAAAATTCGGCCTCTGAGTATACTGTATGGGTGTCCCAAGATTCTGCCCAATTCTAAAAACCTAGGTCTTCCAATTCAAGTTCAATAATCAATTCAAGTTCTATCATGCATTCTAAACTGAATCAACTCATCAAATCTTTCAATTAGCTTCATAATACACCCATAAATACTAATAAATACAAATAATTAATTTTCCTCCAATAATTCTAGGATAGGCTGAAACATAGAGAAGGAAGAAGAGGGAAAAATTCTTAAAACTTTAACATAAAAATCTAATTCTCCATACTTAAAATGAAATTTGGAGGCAAGATTTAGGATTTACCTTGAAGTTTCATGACTTCTTGGAAAGAGCTTGGTGAGCCAGGCATACATGAGAAAGAAATGAACTAGAATTTTCTTTTTGAAAATTAATGGAAATGAAGTGATTTTTAAACTTATATTCATTAATCACATTCTTATAAGCACTTAAGCACTATAATTGTCACTACCTGACTTTGAGCCATGACTGTCCTAGGACTCAGGGAGACATAAGGTCACCTAAGCCCATAGAACCCAATACCAAACTATAATTAATCATGCATACATCAATACCCAGATCATAACCTGATACACATTACAAGATCAACTTCCATATCATCCATAAACCAAACATATACTATGCTTATATATACATACCAAAATATACCATTGATAATAGTGTAGTTCATAATACTACTAACTGCAACATATAATTAACTATTACAGTCCAAATGAAATTATAGAATTCAACAATCTATACTACTATAATACCACAATGACCATGGAACTCTAAACTAGTCTCTTTGAGATACATACTCATTATGATATAACAAAATTAACAAAATGGAAAGGGATAGAGTAACCCCCAAGTGAAGACATGGAGCTTGAGTTTTACCTTGCCACAACTACCATAGCACCTGAAAAATGAAAACCACTAAAGGGTGAGATAAAATCTCAGTGAATACATAATAAATCAACATGTTATGCCGGCTAGGTATAATGTAGAATATAAGAATAAGATAGCTTTAGCACTTTTAGGCAATATGAACAATTAGGTAACTAAAATTATCACAATGGGGTTCATTTATGATACCAATAAATAGGGCTTCAAAGTATAGCAATTAAGTATGATTCATTTTATTTTAGCAGAAACCATATATCCGAGAACTATATGTTCCCATTAACATTAGATCGAGTGACGACAAATGCCTTGAACACTCACAATGATTCAAGCGCAAGACTGATCAGGTCTCCCGGCTAGGACCACCTTTCCCAGCTAAGGCGGATACACTATCCCTATCCGTCGGGCCTTCTTACCATGTGCACATGACTGATGTGTATCCCACATCATATGGGAATTTCTGCTTTAGATGATTTATAACATTTTCACAATTGAAAGCATTTGGGATTCAAATGAACTATGGTACTCATCAAAGAGTAAAGGTTTCAATATACTATCTTTATATTGATGTAAGGTAGACCAAAGGTCTCAAGTGAATGTTTTAATACATTTGGGTTCATGAATAGATATCAATAGAACAAAAGTTCAATCAAGTAATCAAATTAATACGATGAATGAGTGGTTATACAATGGGATAACGCCCATAACATATTGATTATCATGTACTCACCTTAGGACTCCTTTGCTCCTATCTAGCACAAGCAGAAATGATGATCGTCTGGTTGCTCTTGTACTTTGTCTTTAGGTTCTACAAGAACCATTCCAATTAATCACAATTTAGATCTCATTTCCAACTTATCTATAGAACCAAGTCACATTCTAACTCCCATACTTCTAGATCTATACTTAGCATACAATCATATACTATCACTCTTAATCAACAAGACATTACATATTCGTACAATCAACAATTCAATAATCGATACACATGTTTTCACTATTAGGGCCGATTAGGCCTTGGACCAATGTCAACTTCCCTTTCAATTATAACTTACATGGGTCATATACATATGTCAATTTAGCATGCCAATTATTGAAATAGAAACATATTGAAGTTGGTCACACGGTCAAGAGTACGGTTGTATCACTGCCCGTATGACAAAGAAAATCATCTAATATAAATGATACGCCCAGGAGTACGGTCGTATCACTACCCGTATCACAAAGAAAATCACACAGAATATACAATACGATCACACATACGGGCGTATCACTGCCCATATGACAAGGAATATCATCCAGTATATATGATACGGTCAAGAGTACGGTCGTATCACTGCCCGTATCTCAAATCTGGGTAGGATTTTTAGGCAAAATCCTCAAATGGCTAGAAAAGGAAAAAAATCAACATTCTCACAACCAAGACTAAATAAAAATCAATTTCTGTATCATTTAAATGACTTATAACTTAATTCATATCATCAATCAACACATAAAACAAACAAAGGATTTTAAAAACTCACTTTTGATTAAACCCATCATCATCAAAATGAGAAAGTTTGAAATCCTTTTTAGAAATTAATTTCCACACACTCAACGCTCCTAAATCATGCTTATAAATCATCATCTAATAGCATTTTCTCAAAGAAGTCCCCTTTCTAGAAACCCATTTGAGTAAACCAAATGAAAGGAAGAAGAAAGAAAAGAAAATATTCCAAGTCTCAAGCAAGTAAAGCATTATTAAATTGAAGAAAAGACTTTAGATCTTAGGTTGTTACTTTTGAAATCTTCCTTAGGTGTGTGTGGAAACTTGACCGAAATTGAGAGGAAAGAAGAAGAAGAAAATGTTTTTGTTCTTGAGAGCTTTTGTGTGAAATGAGAAAAGATGATAGCAATGGTGATTATCTTACAATGAAATGGATGGCTATGATTAGATCAACTTAATTGAATGGCTAAAGATGAATGGCTTCCAAAGAAAGCTTTGTAATTTCTAAATAATTTTAATTCACTTGAAAATAGAATGATGCAAAGTGACTAGGTTCAATGAACCTTGTAATAAACTAACATAAAAATGGTGTTAGCGGAAAGTGGGACCCATTTTCCACTAACCCCATTTCCAACACAATTAAAAACTCAATTGATGCTCAATTCCCTCCCAATTCTTTGGGCACTTGGTCGGCCACCCCTATGGCTTGGCTAGCCTAAAATTTGATCATATGTTACACATTCATACTCATTAATAATCACTTGCTTATGGAATTTATCAAAAATTCAACACTCAATTTCACATGCAATAACATTGAATTTAAACTTTCTAAGCACATTAGCATTCAATCTAACTCTTCCTTAAGGAAATTAAATCATTTAAGGTCTAGGGTATTACCATAATATCACAATAAAAGAAAATTTTTACGTATATTTTATTGAGCTTGTCTAAGCTCATATTTGGTCTCTCTATCTCACTAATCATTTCAATTGCCTTTCTAGGGCATAATCAATGATTCGTAGAATTCGAATGGGTCTAGGGTGTTACAGACAGTTAGAATTAAATAGTAATGAGTGAAGAAAATTAGTAAATGATGTGTTAAGATGACGCAAAAGGTTCTACAGGTAAAAAGAGAGACCAGGATCAAGTATAAAGACCAAAATAAGCATTGGAGATGATGGGGTTATACCCAAGGTTGGTTTGAAGGCTTGGTTGAAGACCATGGGCTTGTGAGCCTAGGAAGAAGTTATTTTTGGAAGGCTAGGTCAGGTTTTAGCCTTGAAGGAGATCATGCTTGGAAGGCTCAGTCAGGTGTGGCTTGGAAGGTTATCTTGGAAGGCTCGGTTAGGTGTGGCTTAGAAGGTTATCTTTGGAAAGCTCGGTCAGGTGTGGCCTCGGGGAAGGTTAGGTCAGGTTTAGCCTCGGAGAAGATTATCTTGGAAGGCTAGGTTAGGTTTGGCCTTGGAGAAGATTAAGTGGGAAGGCTCGATTAGGTTTTGCCTTGGAGAAGATTAAATAGGAAGGCTCGATTAGGTTTGGCTTTGGAGAAAATTAGGTAGGAAGGCTCGGTTAGGTTTAGCCTTGGAGAAGATTATCTTGGAAGGCTAGGTTAGGTTTAGCCCCGGAGAAAATTAGGTAGGAAGGCTCGGTTAGGTTTGGCCTTTTCAAAGGTGAAGATTGTGGGTCGACTTTGTATGACCCATCTGTTAAGAGTCTGCCCCTGGACATGGCTTTTGGAGGTGATTTGACTAGTTGGTTTTGCCAATGAAACTGGGCTTTAAGGATCATGAGTCTTGAGAGACTTGGGATTTTGGTTCTGCCGACGGGCTTGGCCCTTGGAAGATGAAATTTTATTAAGGAGACCTGGGTTTGAAAGTATGGTAGGTTGGACCTTTTTGAAAAGTGTTGGGGAGGAGGTTGTATGATTTTGCTATTGTAGCATGATTTATGGAGAAGATAAGCACAACTATATTATTGTCTGAGATTAAAGAGACTCTTAGAGCAACGGGACGCTTGAGGAGACACTGGATTGACTTGGATGATGACCCGAAAGATGTGCTTCTTGATGGATGATAGGAGCTATTTAGCTTTTTGAGCTAAAATATGTGATAGGTGACTTGAAGGATATACCCCTAATGAAATGATAAGGGCTACTTAGCTGCTTGAGCTAAGAGACGTGATAGTTGACAGGAAGGATATGCCCCTACTGAATGATAAAGGCAACGTGAAGGATTGCTAAAAGACGATATGGATTAACAAAAGACAATTTGGAAGGTGTGCCCCTAATGAGGGATCAGCTGAAAGATGATGACTTAGGAAGATATGCCTTTAATATAGGATAAGGGCCTAAGAGACAGAAAGATTTAACTAGGATGACCTTTTTTTTCTTTTTTTCTTTTTTATCTCTAACTTTTGCCCAAGCCGCCCTTTTGGGTTTTCAACTCAATGAGCTTGCTCTAATTTCTGCCTAAGCTTCCCTTTCAAGTTTTCAACTTAGTGAGCTAATCAATGAATTTTGGCATTAAAAAATTATTCTACCATAATTTAGGCTACTATTTTCCTTCATCTTGGGGCTCTAACCTTGTCTAGACCATTCCATTCAATTCTTGGTCTACAGAGAAACCTTGTGAGGATATTAGGTCCTTTTTTATATTGCCCCTTGTTGAGGTTCGATGTTTGATTACCAAAAAGTGCAATGGGTAGTTTCATTGGATTGCCTTTTTGCTTCGACTACTCCAACTGAAGAGATCACAACTTGGTGTTCTTAATTTTCTTGATTATCCTTTGGTTAGGAGTTGGTGAAGCTACTGCTGATGCGAGCATAAGAAACACCTCAAGTTTGATTTTCTCCAATCATGATGGTGAAATGCAATATTTCTTGTTGATCTTGTAAATGGACTCAAAATATTCAATGACAACGACCATTTCTTAGCTTTAATCATAGGAGAGTTGGTGTTAATTTTAGAGAATTTTTTTTTTCTATGTTATTCTCTTTTACTACATGTAAAATTATTTCATTTTTTTTTTATCATTTGATGTAAAAATAAAATACAAATACCTAATGTATTTAAAATATAATAAAAATGATATATTCTTTTATTCAAGATCTTTCTATCGATCTTATTGATATTTTTATTATTAATAATTAAATTATTTTAATGAAAATAATAATTAAATTACCAATGATTATATATTTAATTAAATTATCAATAATTAAATATTGTGATAAAATGTATTTAAAATATATTTTATATATTTGTGGCAAATATTGTTAGCATTTTGTCATAACATAATTTTTTTTTTTTGATAAATTGAGTTTGTCATAATATCTTATTTTCTCACTATAAAACTTATTATATGGTGATAGAATGATATTTCTTGTGACAATATTTTTTTTTTTTTGATAAATAATTTATCATAACAAATTAGTTTGTCACAAAGTCACTTTGTCACAATATGTTATATTTTATGGTGATGAAATTTTATTTTGTCACAACAAACTTATTAAGATAAGTTTGTTGTAACTAACCCGATGACAAGTTAAATTCGTTACAAAAAATATATTATGACAAAAATAGCTTTTATTGTTATAAATTAACTTATTGCAATAAGTTAATTTTTTTGTAGTAAGTTTAAATGAACCACTATAAAATTTATGTGTATTATTTTTATTTTTATTTTTTTTTTTTGAACTCGTATTATTTTTATTTATTCCTTATTCCCTACCTAGTTTATTTCTCAACAAATTGCTGGTGTAGAGACATCTACTATCATGCACTCTCTCTCTAGATGCTCTTTTGTTTTTTTTTTTGCCCAAGGAAAAGTGACTAGTATTAATAAGGGCATGAAGCCCAAGTTAGTACATCATCAAATAATACACAAAGGATAGGTCCAGTAGGTGCATCACAAGAATAATTAGGACTTAATGTCCAACAACAACTACCCAAAATTGGGTTTTGACATATGGGCTTGAAGCCCAAATTAGCAACTATAGCCACTAGGGTTACACAGACAAGGATGCACAAATTACACAAACACCCCCTGATAACTTTGCCAATCTCCAGAGGGCTCCATTTCTACAACCACCATCGCCGCCGCTAGGAGCCCAGAGAAGCAAGTTACCACCACTAGAAGAGGAGAAGTGTCTGAACCGTCCCTAAAGAGATTGCACCAACCAGCTTCAACAAGAGCCCACCCCAGAAAACCATGAACAGATCTAGGGTTTACTCGACAAATTCCCAAATCCTTCTGTCTGAACGGCCAACGCCATGGCGGATTGAGGCCTCTGTCAAGGGCCAGGGGACATATCTTAGACAGATCGGCGAAGAAGAGCTCAAGATTCGTGATCCCCAGACCAAAACTAATCAGCTCTCCTCTCCTCTAACAGTCACCGCACCTCAATAGAACGACGAAGAAGACGAGACATTGAAGGATCCGGACAGAGTCGCCGGAGATGTGATCAGCACAGACACTGCACTTGAAGACCCAAAAAACTTGAAACCCAATTCAGATGGGCAGGCAAAATCTGCAGATCGCAGAAGGAAAACCAAAAACAAAGGCAAATATATATACTAAACTAAAAAAACAGGAGGAGGGAAACTCTTCCAGTGGCCTAGGCCACCGAAGAGAGCCCAGGCACAAACCCTATGAACAGGGATAGACCAAGAGAGTGGACAGAGAAAACGAGAGAAAGAGAGAAATGATTTGGATTGTTATGTTAAGCTAGATGCTCTTTTGTTGACGGCACTAGCTTAAAGCTTAATAATAGATAAATCATGTTGTGATGTCATTTTCCAATAAAGATTATTATTCCTATGGACTTTAGTAATTAGAGGAACAAATGGAGACCACAAAGTGAAAGAAAGAGATAGGTTAAGGCACCTAAAACCTCTCTCATTTGGAGTTATTTCTCGGGAATACCAATTGAAAAATCGAAATAAATAAAAGGAAAACAACAAACACAAGAGGAGTCTAAAAGAGAAAAAGAAGAATAAAGCAAAAGACAGCACAGCATGCAAGTGTGTATTATAATTATAATATACCATCCTCTGACGTTGGGCAGATAAGCTGTCCCTTTTGTTTCTTCTCTTCCTCATTACTACAGAATTCTTATATTGTCCACTTTTTACTTTTATATATATATACTCCTACACAATTAAATCCTCATCTATTTAGTCATATCCAACAAAATTAATTTCATCAAATGGGTTCAAGAACACGAAGGAAGCAAAGATGGTGTACTCAAACCTTGACACCATTAATAGAAGGTCCAGGCCCAGAGATGCAAGAAGAAGGTAACAGAAAGGAGAGCTCATGGGAAATAATTCGGGAATGGTTTAGGCTGCAAAAGGGTTTCTCCGCAGGTAACAATAATAATAATTTTTCATCAATATCACCGTATGGAAATGGAAGCATTTCACCAGCAAATAAAAGGCAAGATTTGAGGCTTTTGCTTGGCGTTCTTGGCTGCCCACTAGCCCCAATACCACTAGTCAGTGATCCCATTCACTGCATTCACATTAAGGATATTCCTATGGTAATTAATTCCTCTAGCTCTTCATTTGTAATTAATTGTAAATAATTAAGTTTAATTTAAATAATGATAATTAACTATATATATATATATATATAGGAAAACTGCATAGCATATTATATCATTCAACAGTATTTGGCTGCAACGGGATGCTTGAAAAGAGAAAAAAGCGTAAAAAACATGTATGCGACAGGAAGTGTGAAAATGATTCGTTGCGAGACAGAGGTTTCATCAGGAAAGAATGTGAAGAGTTTGGGGACAAGAAGTGGAGAAAATGGATGCTTTGTTGTATGGCAAATGTTGCCAGGAATGTGGTCTCTTGAATTAGTTGTTGGAGGTAATAAAGTTATTGCTGGTAGCGATGGCAAGACCGTTTGGCGTCATACTCCTTGGCTCGGTACACATGCTGCCAAGGGACCTCAACGCCCTCTACGTCGCATAATCCAGGTAATCTATGAACGAAAATTCTGTGCAGCACCTGTCACTACAATTAGCAGTGTGGCACACAAGGTCTTGTTTGGTCTTACTAATTTTTTTTTTTTTATGTAATCTTTTGAAATTCGTTTTATATGATTGATTGATTTTATGTAGTTTTATATGTAATTTATGTAATTATAACATAGTACCATTTAAATAAAATCCTAATGTTCATTAATATCTGTTAGGATTTTATTTGGATGGTCACAAATCATGATTACATAAAGTATATATAAAATTATATAAAAAAAATTACATAAAATTAATAAATTATATGAAACAAATGAAATAAAATTATATAAAAAAATATAGTAATGCCAAACAAAAAAGACTTTGCTACAATGCTAAATATGAGGCTACTATTTAATGTAACAGATACGACACCTATTGGCTTCAATTAATTAACTATTTCTTTTATAATTTCTCTTATTCAATGCATAATTTATCACCACAAATGCATTAAACTAGTTTTCTCTTATATTTCAAGCTTAATAATATCAATTAGAATTGAAATTAAATTAAATAGCAATTAAAATCATTTTCATGAATTAAAATTACAAATTTAAATACTAATATGAGCTAAATAAAAAAAAATGGTAATGTACTTCTTTTAATGTTAAAAAGAATAAAAGTAATTTTTTTATGTGTATTATTTCTAAACTTGTTTGTGGAATAAATCACAAATTTTAATTTATTAAAAAAATTACAAATTTATCTTATCTGTTGAACTTTAAAAAATTTAACATTTTTAAAATATAAATATATGATCATAAGAATTCAAACACCATTTTGTTTACTTGGCTACATTTTTTCTTTTCAAATTCTTACGATCAATTTCACATTTATATATTTCCCAAATTGAAATAGAGATGGAAGAACACATTGAAAATCCCAAGGAAATGCATTTGTATTGCATTGCACAGCTGACATTGATGGAGAAACTGTCTCATGCTTTAGCAGACAAACTTCTTTTTTTGAACACTGCACTAGCTACATGATGCTTCGTTACTGAGCTAACAATGGCACGTGGTTTTCTTTTATGACGTAATCTATGATGATCATGTTCAAAGTTCAAACAAATGCATAACAAATGCCTCTCTTGGGATTAACACTTATGCATTGCTTTAATTTTTTTTTTTTTCCTTTTGCACTTTATTGAATAATGCCTCATTTATTGAATTATTGCCTCCCAGCTTTAATTTTGTTGGCTTTTCTAATCTTCTTTGTCCGTGTTCAACTTATTCTCCTAACAATCTTCTCTCTCTTTTTGTTTTTTCAAATTTTTATAATAACTTTTTATAATCTCTATGAGTTTCAAAACTATGACGAGAAAGATGCATTATGATTGGTACTATTAATTAGTGTTAAATCACTGCCCCTATGTGGCTGAGGAATATCAATTTGAAATTGAAAAATCAAATCGAATTGATTGATTTGATTTAGTTTGATTTAATTTAATTTTTTAAAAAAAATTTAGTTCGATTCGATTTAAAAATTTTAAAATTGAATTAAATTTTAATTTGGTTTGATTTTTATCTAAAAAAATTTAGTTAAAATCGAACCGATCAAACTTTATATATATATATATATATATAT
>CATKHJ010162676.1:0-46395 GCA_949750685.1 Vernicia montana | reverse complement strand
TTTAGAGAACATCTTCTTTACTAAGTAAGGGCCTTCCCAATTAGGCCTAAATTTTCCTCGCGAATCCATTGGTGAGATCTTGGCATGCTTTAAAACAAGATCACCCTCTTTGATCGAATTGGGACGAACCTTCTTATTGAATGTTTTATACAAAACTCAATTAACAATGTTAATAGCTTATTCATTATCCTTGATATGCCAGACTAAATTAATAATTTAACTGTTACACTTGTAACTATTACTCCCATAATAGTTATACTTGTAATTGTTACATTATACATTTTTAATCTCGATCCAGACGCACCCTAAGAGTTAACTTAATTTGTTGTTAAGAGAATTTACTTTTTTTTTTATTTATTTATTAGGGTTTAATTTACTGATTAGGATTTAATTAGCCAGTATTTAAGAGGTAATTTTCAAATGCACAAGTCAAATATGGATTCTTATATTGGCCTGAAGAGGAAATTTAGTTTTAGTCGACGCTTAAATTTATCTGAGAATATTCCTAATTATTTGGATAAAAAATAGTATTGAATCCTATATTCTTATTTTTCCACATTAAATCCTTAAAAATTTACTAAATGCACATTAGGACTTTATTTGATAAGAAAGTAAAATTTATAAAAAACTCATAAATAAAAAGTTTAAGGGGAAAGATGAGTTTATTTCATTTTACATTTTGTTTGGATAACTAATTGTGAAAGGGAAAGGAGAACATATCAGAAGAGGAAAGGAGGAGAAAAGAAAATAATTGAAGTTCAATTTCATTTTCATTGTTTGTATGTCTCATAGAAAAATGAGAAATCAAACTTATATTTAGTATTATATCCTTATCAATTGGTTTTGTTTATTGGCATTCGAAGAGTATATTAGAAAATAAAAAATTCATTAAACTTATTTCTCTTTGTCCCTTTATGTTCCATCTCATATTGGGAAGAAATAAAAATTGACTTTAAGGGCTTGTTTGCTTTTCAGGTATGTGGAAATGAAATTAGAAATAGCTTAATGAAAATGAAATTATGAGAAAATAAATTAGAATGTGAATCTCACATGTTGTGTTTGGTAAGAAAAACAGGAGAATTGAGAATATATAATGAAAAATATTTGTGTTTGGCGTGTAAAATCTAGAATGGAATAAGGAAAGTAATTTACAATTTAGTGTTAATATGATGTTATTAATTATTAAAATACTTCTTCTAAATTTTGAAAATGAATCTTTCTAAGTTTTTTATTTACATGGGTGTATTGAATTAGGAGAATTAAAAACTTTTATGAATTTAAAAAGTCAGGAGGTATTCAATAATGACTTTTAAAGACTCTATAAAAGTCAAGAGGTATTCAATAATAACTTTTAAAGACTTTTAAAAAGTCTATAGAAATCAGGAGGTATTCAATTGCAACTTTTATAAAATCTATAAAAGTTAACAGGTATTCAAAAAGTCATTGATTTTTATAAATAATAGACTTTTGTATACTTTCATTGACTTTTTATGTATGTTATGAATAAAAAAATCTCCATAATTCTCTTTCACTTCCCCTCAAGATTCCAGCCGACTTTTTTTTTTATTTCACAAACCTTTAAAAAAAAAAATTAACACACAACATATAAATCTATTGATAAGAATATGTTAACGGGTAGGTGTCTAAACACATTAATTATTAATTTTAAAATGTTCTATTTTTTCTTTTTTAAATAGAATATGTAATTTATATACATAAAAAATCATATAGAATTATCATATAAATTTTAAATTAATTATTTTTAATTGACTAATCATATGCAGTGTGTTTGTTGTTGTTTTTTATTTATTAATGTAGCTTTATTTTTTTATAATTGCAATAAAAGGTTTGTTTTATTGCAAATCTCACATTTTAATTTTTTTTATTTGAACTTATTAATGTCAATAATATTTTATATAACATTAAGAAGTTAAAATAACCTAAAAATAAGAATTATTATAATGTGATATACAAGCACATATTCAGATAATGCAATCAAACAATAACTTTAAGTCATGCTCGATGAGTGAATATTTAGAATGATCATTCTGATGGGATTTTGTCTATTTTGCAAAGTGATAAAGAAGGTGTGAGCTGGCCAATTAATGGCAGTTGAGTGTTCTTATGTTTTCCTGGGTATTCTCCTTTCTTTGTAGCTAAAAAAAAAAACAATCTTATTAATTAATTATTTAACAATCTTACTTATTAATAAAATAGATTAGAAATCAATGAAAGTCTATTAATATCTATAAATGTCTATCAATGTCTATAAAAGTTTTTTAAAATAAAGTCTTTAAAAGTCATTCATAATTTTATAAACTCCACATAAATCATTAAAAATCCATAAACTCTGCAAAAGTTATTCAATTAAAAAAAGTCTATAAAAATTTTAATTGAATACACCCTCCTTAATTGTTTCTTAACAAACTTTCTTTGGATGTTGGGGCATTATGTCCAACAGGCTTACCCAGTTTTCTTTCTTCACCTACCACCTGTGTGAATGCCTAGCTAACGCATGACTGTCTAACCTCGCATAAATCTTAGTAGAAAACAATTGGACATGTCACGTGTATAATAAAAAAGTTGGTACGTGTCTAGTTTGTACTTTGTATTAATTGGATTGGAATATATATGAATGAATTTAATACTACTTTCTTGGCAAAATAATAATAATAATAATAATTTAATACTACTTTTTCTTTGGCAAAAAAAATAAAAATAAAATTTAATACTACTTTTTCAAAATTAACCTATAAAAAAGCATCTTTCAAAGTAAAATCTAAATATACTATGAAATAAAAGTTTAATTAATTCCAAAATCCAATTGATAATGATTTTTTTTTTTGCATTGAATTGATAATGATTGACAAAAAAGAATTATGTGATTGAAATCAATGCTACGTTATTTTATATATATATATAATTTCTTATTAAATACACAAAAATTAATAATCAAGAAACAAAGGAATTGAACTAAAATCTTACAGCAAATAAAAATTTTGATTATTAATCCAATTAATATAATTATATCAATTAGATTAAAAGTTTTTAATAAATTGTAATTTGGTTTAAATGTAATTCTATGTAATTATAAAAATATAATGAAATGAAATTTTAGATTATTATTATATTTAATTTTTTAATTGATTATATTATATTTTTCATTACATCTTAGTTATTAAACTCTATCTTTTTAAAGTGAGTTTACTTTAGAATGCATGTCATGATTCGAATTTCTCTTGTTAAAAAAAAAAACTCCATCTTTTGAAATTGTTTGTAATATGGGGTTTGACTTTGAGTTGCTGAGAGTGGCTTCATGGGTTGATTTTGATTTTGTTCACTTTTGGGCAAACCATTTGGCATCTCTCATTGATTTCATTGACCTTTAGTTTTGTTTTGTGTTTTTTATTTAGGGATTTAGTAGGACATAATGGCCCAACTTCTACAACCATTCCAATATCCAAAATAGGTAATTCTCATTAATTATTTTAAACACCTTCACTATAACCATTCTAACTCACATGTTCTGGGCAAAAAAAAAAAAAAAAACTCACATGTTTTTTTATTTATTTATTTATTATTATTAAAGTGAGTATCACAGTATAAATGTCACAGATATTAAATTATTTTTTTTAATATTAAAAAATACACTTTTTAATAATATTTTTTTTTAAAATTGAGAACAAATTCAAATTCAATATTTTTTTCTCACAATAATATAAACAACAATTTTCACATTTGATGAATTTTAATTTTATACCAAAAGATAGATTTTTCACACCCTGTAAATTTTACATTTCATGATAATTTAATTTTATAAATTTTGATAAAATCTATGGATTTCACTTTCCTCTAGCCAAACATAGTATAGGGAATATTTTGGTATAAAACTATAAAGATTTTTATCCTTAACTTCTTAAGCCTTTGATATTGAGGGTTAGGACGGTTGATATTTTAAGATGAAATTCATAGAAATAAATTTTAATGAACAATATCTCATTTGAGACTCAAAGAATGAAAAGAAAAAAAAAAAAATCTTATACCCATATTTACCTTTTCATTCTAATATAAATTATGAAAGATATATACTTATGAAAAACTAATTTTTTCAATAATTTCATGTTTTATTATACAAAAAGTAAAAAAAAAAAATTAATATTCATTCTTCTAAAGAATTTTTACTGTATCAAATAAAATGAAAAATCAATTTTTAATAAAATAATAATTTTAAAAAAACATATCAATGATATTTGAACTTGATCTATTTTCAAATTGAAAGATTTATTATTTTATGTTAAGTGATAATTGCTAAACAAAAAAAATTGAAAAAAAAAAGTTAGTGTTATTAAAATAGGATAGTGTTATTGCCAGAGCAGCTCTTGTTAGGGCCAAATATAAAAAAAATGGTTTAAATATCCCTAATTAATTGAACAGTTTTATTTACCAAGTTCTTTAGCATAAAATAGTTCATGCTTTGATAATTACGTACTCCACATTTTTTTACATTAAAAAAAAAAAAATTAAGAGCAACTTTAGTCTTATATAAAGGGGTGAAATTCGCGCTTCGCTTCGCTGTGGTATCTAATATTTTATATTATTTTGAATGGAAAAAGATAGTCATTAAATACACAGTTTATGATATTAACTGTTATTTTCATAATATTTACATAATATAAAAATATCTACAGTAATTGTTATTTTCATAATATTTACATAATACAAAAATACCTACAATAATTATTTATTGTATTAAAATATTTTAAGATTATTTGTCTTAATACTCTAGACAATTAATTCAAAATTACAGTTTATCTCAAAATATTTATTGTATTAAGACATGCAAATATTTAAGAATCTTATATCTTAATACATTAGATATAATTAGTTCAAAAAGTATAAAATATTTAGAAATATATAAATGTCATATTATGTCTAACATAAAAAAAAAACTTTTATTTTTTTTTATTTTTCCATATGCTTTATTTATATTATAGTGAATTATTTTGTTTTTTCATATCACTGTCAAAAAAAAGAAATAAATGATTATAACAGTTATTTATTTTGTTGACAAATATTGATAAAACCATATACGTATCAATATGCTCAATTAGCTTTTTTTTTTTTAAGAGTTTTAAGAAGTATTGTTACATAAACAGAATCTCAAACATGAATTTTAATGTATATAATAATAATTATTACCCATTTTTAAGAGTTTTCAACCGTCTTTTTCATCTTCGCTTTTATCTATGCCATATGTGCTTTGATTTCAGTTGTGATAATTAGATTTGCGACTATTTCAATTATGCCGGATTACATAAAAAGAAAGTGATAATCTAGTGTCTTGATGATCAAATTCGCGATTGTGACAATATATTGTCACATATGGAAACTCTTCTTAGTGGATTTCAGGTATACTTGTTTTTGTGGAGGATATGTATGGTTAAGTTTGATCATTTGCAGCTTGAGTTTTTTTATTTATTTTTTTTTTTTTGAATGTGGAGATATATTTTGTAATGATTTTATCATCATCACACCTTTATTAAATTTCGCACACATATAACATTTTCTTGACATTTATGTATGAATAAATATTGAATAAAGAGAGAGTTGAGAGAAAATTAAGATCAACCCTAGATGATCAGAACTTTAAAATTGTAGTGGATTTTTAATAAAAATTGTGAAAGAATTGTGATTTTTTTTCATTTTCAATTACGGTAACATAAGCTCCTGGTACATGATATTTAGTCATAATTTTTTTAAAATTTAGAGATTTTAAATTTCAATGAAATTTTAATGGTGATAATTGAAAAAAAAAAAATAGTAAATTTAGGTAAGAATTAATCAATTGCGGTCTGATATCACGATAATTTGGTAAATAATAGAGAAAAATATTAACACTTATTAGGATTTATAATAGAACAATATGAAATTTTAGAAATAATTTTTTTTTTATATATTTTTTTTATGATTATGATAAAAGCGGATAGAATGATAGACTAGGAAACTAAAAGAGGGAAAAAAAAAGGAGAAATTGAAATAGCTTATATGAGAAAATAAAACATTTCAATTAACTAGGAGAGTATTTAAGTCAATTCAAAATTTAAAAAAGATTATTGCTCTTACTCTAATAATAACGCTACCTATTAAAATAAATAAAAAATTAAATTAAATTAAATAAAATAACATTAGATAAAGAAAAAACAAAAATGGTAATGAATACGTTTGTGTGATCACTGATCAACACATGTCTTTATGTTTAATGAGAAAAAAAAGGAAGGTGCTCAACACCAGCAGGGACCCACTCACTGGTTCATAACTTCATATTTCTTTCAATAATCAAAATTCAGAAAGCTCCGATCCATCTCTTGATTCAGATCTCTAATCACAACTCTCAATTGACAAACGCGAAAAGGAAAATTACAGAGAGAAGATTGTTACAGTCAGATTCTCTTTTTCTCTATTTCATCACACCGGCGGCGAGTCACCGGTCCGGCGTCACCACAATCTCACGGCCATTGCAGGTTTCTCTCTTCTCTCTTCTCTTCTCACAATTCATAAACTTGTTCCTTTTACTGTGCAATCTCACTGCTATGTCGAAAATTTTTGTTTGTACCTTTAATTTCGTTATCGCAGCATGTCAGTTCAGATTTGCTTAATTTAGTTATGGGCTCTTTGTATTGTGCGTTAGGGTTATCTTATTTAGGGCTAAATAATAAAGTAGATAAGTTTGACAATACAATATTTCTAATCAATACCTTAAATTAAACTTTATTTCATATTTAATTTAGGGGTTAGAAGCTAAGTTGCATGGAAACTTCTCGAGATATCGTGTTTCAGAAACATTTTGTTACTGAAAACTCATGGAAGCTTGCTCGAAATGATTGGGACCGATTTCGTAATTTGAAAAAATTGGAAACTTATTTCCATATTAGAATACCCGTTTTCAATTTGAAAAAAAAAAAAAGTCAGGTCGACTATGCCAAGACATAAATAAAAATATTCACTCCTCCCGATTTCATTTTTCTTTATAATAATAATAATAATAATAATAATTATAATAATAATAATAATAATTATTATAATAATAATAATATTAATTATTATTATTATAATAATAATATTAATTATTATTATATATATATTTATAAATTATTATTATTTTTAATATATATTTATATATATATACTTAATATTATTAAATATATATTTATAAATATAACTTTATATTTTTTATATTTACGCATTTTCCTACGTTTCGTGTCTTATATTTTTAGAAATTATCTTTTTCATGTTTCTGTTTCTCTTTTCCGTGCAACCTAGGTTAAAAGTTATTAATTTTTCATAGAGCTTGGATTCGTTGGAACTTTTCTTTTACTAGTATGTTTTATGATTTTGATCGGTTATAATTTTAGTGTATTTCTTTATTAGCACGTTGTAATTATTTAATTATTAAAGCAAAAAGAATTATAGATTTCTAATTTCTTTATTAGCAAGTTGTTTTTGATCGCCAAATTAAACTGCTTGTGGTTGGATGTTCTATTTAGTATTTGGATTTTGTAATTTTTCCTCGTATATTATCCAAATTTTGATTATCACAAAAGATCAGGTGATTGTGTCTAGTTTAACAAGTTAATAGCTTTGCATATGTTAAGATCATTTTGATATGTATTAATTTAAAAGACAATTGTTTTCTTTTATTAATGAAAAAATTGTTGCAGTTTCTTGTATCCTAAGTAGGTTAATGTCCTTGATTACTGACTTTGACTTCTTATTTTTGGTCTAGAGTTTCTGAAAGATGTCAGGCCAAGGCCAGCGCTTAAATGTAGTTCCCACAGTTACAATGCTTGCTGTCATGAAAGCTCGCCTTGTTGGTGCTACAAGAGGTCATGCTCTTCTCAAGAAGAAGAGCGATGCTTTAACTGTGCAGTTCCGGCAAATCCTCAAGAAGATTGTCTCTACAAAAGAATCGATGGGAGATATCATGAAGACCTCTGCATTTACTCTGACTGAAGCAAAGTATGTTGCTGGTGACAATGTTAAGCATGTTGTCCTTGAGAATGTCCAAAGTGCATCCCTTAAAGTTCAATCTCGACAAGAAAATGTTGCTGGTGTGAAGCTGCCTAAGTTTGAGTATTTCACTGATGGTGAGACCAAGAATGATCTCACTGGATTGGCTAGAGGTGGCCAACAGGTCCAGGCCTGCCGTGCTGCTTTTGTAAAATCAATTGAAGTTCTTGTTGAGCTTGCTTCACTGCAGACATCATTCTTAACCCTTGATGAGGCAATCAAGACTACAAATCGCAGGGTTAATGCACTAGAGAATGTTGTGAAGCCTAGATTGGAGAATACAATTAATTACATTAGGGGGGAGTTGGATGAGCTGGAAAGGGAGGATTTCTTCAGGTTAAAGAAGATACAGGGTTACAAGAAGAGGGAAATTGAGAGACAGCTTGCAGCTGGAAAGCAATTTGCTGAGGAACAGTTTGCAGAGAAAGTTTCTTTGCAGAAAGGGATTTCACTAAACTTGGCTCATAACTTGTTGTCAGTATCTGAAAAGGATGAGGATATAATTTTCTAATGCAGATGTTGGTTCATATTTTCTTCCTCTTTAATTTCTGGCTTTGGTTGTTCTACCTTTTTTTTGGTGGAAGATTTTGTAGTATTATTCAGGAATTAAACTTCATGTGTGTTCCTATTTATTATGTACTTATTATAGAACTTTCGGCACTGTAGCTATGAAAATATTTGTCATTTTTTTTTTTGCCAAATATTTGTCATTAGTCTTTGCTTGGTTACTTGAGTATATTCCATTTGGTAAGTTCTATTTGTTGCAAAAGCAACAAACATGAGTTGCAAAACCATGAGTTTGTAGCTTACAAAATAGGAGTTGCTACACCTGAATGGGTATGCTGACTTGCTGAGTGGCAACTGTCCTGTAAATCTTGGTCTCAATGAAGGTTTTATAGACTTATTACTTCAGTTTTCTTCTTCTTCTTCTCCTTCCGATGGGACATTTCTGGAGATTATGTTGGAGGTTGTGAGCTTTTAAATAAAGGCAGGGGGTTATGACAATACGGGAAGACATTGTTCTCACTTATTGCTGTTCTGCTGGTTACTATTGTCCTCTCACTCTTAGTGAGGTTTTAAATAACGGTTTTATGTATCGATATTAAAATCGATATAACAGAATCAGATTGAATCGGTCATCGTTACCGTAAAATTTTAAAAATGATTAGCAAATTAATCTAAATTAATAAGAAATAAACTGTTACGTCTAAAATGTAATACATTAAATTAATAAACACTTAAATAAATATACTATATACTATAAAAGCTCAAATTATATAACATATTTATGAATAATGCATAATAACAATAATTAAGTTACATAAATTTCTAATATAATATTGTATTGACTTAAAAATTTTAAATTTTTTTTTTGATAAATCAATCTTATTTTCTTAATTTATAAAGGAAAAAATCACGTTATTCAAGATGAATAAGGTGATAAAAAAAAAACCCTTCTTATTTTAAGTAAATAAGGTAATATGAAAAAAAAAAAAAATAGATCACAAGATTGATTAATCACTACTAAAAAGAGTGTGGTGGAGGAACTTGATTGTTTTGCCCGTTATTGAACTTATTTGTATTTTAATTGTTTACTCTAGATGAAAAGACATCAATAATGTTCTAAATACATTAAAAAAAAAACAACTCTTATATAAATAATGTAAAAAACAATATATCAATAATTTACACTAATAAAATAAAAAAAATTTATAAAAAATATAAAATAATAGTTTTTTAAATAATATATTCATAATTTATATTAAAAAATAAAAAATATTATAATAATAATTATTTTGTAATGATATGTCACGCTCGTAACGCTAAATAACGATCGTATCAGTGTGTATCGGACGATTCAGTATTGATTCATGACTAATTTTTATTAATATATATGTAACGCTCAAATAATATATCAAATCTCTCAAAAATCTAGACAAAACGATGGATACGCAAATGTATACGTATCCACCGTTATTTAAATCTTTGCTCTCAGTGTGTCTGTGGCATATTTGAATGTAATCAATCAAGGTTTTTCTTGAGCTGATTAGACATTCTTTCACTCTCGGTACTCATGAAATTTTTTAAGCCTATAATATTAACATAAATAGATAAATTAATAAATAAAATATAAAGCACTAAATAAATTGTCATAAATGAATTGTTGTAAAGGGTAGCTTTCTAACATCAATCAAGTACTTGTTAGCATTGGTGCAAAAAAAAAAAAAAAAGTACTTGTTAGCAAAACAAGACCCATTTTTCTTTCATGTTGTGCGTGGCATTAGCGGTTTTAAGTTTTAACATTCAGATTAGTGATTAGCGACAGGCCGACAGCCGACAGCCTTATTAATGATAATTAAATTATATTTTATTGCCTAAAATACCCTTATTACTTCATTAAGCTAGCCGCCATGCTTCTTCTTCGATTTTGGTATTTAAACAAATAAAAATTAAACTCTCCTGGGTTTCTCCTCTTGATGATGCTAAACTGACGGTCTTCAAGTAATTTCCGGCGCAATCTTCCACCGGATCTCCGATGACTCCAAGATCAGCGGGAAGCTATTAAACCATTAGCGTCGTCGTTCTTCCATTGCAGATTCATATGACAGGTCACACTTATACCATTTCCTATGTGTTATTGTTGAATTTCCATGGCTAAATTATATTTTTGATGGCTCAATTTAATGGTGCTGGCCTGTTGGGGCTTTTCACTGCCATTTTTACTATTTCAAGATGCTTGCGGGTCATCTTTTTTTTTTTTTTTGAGTCTGATTATAATTTAGAGTAAATTTGGGTTTATTGAATCATGTTTGTGGATTTTTTTTTTACATGATTATTAGATTTAATTATATAACTTTGAATGAAATAGTAAGGAGAATGAGGATTGTGAAGCTTATCAGATGATTCTTTAGCAAGTTTAAGGAGTTTAATTGCCTTTTGTTACTGTTATTGTACATAATTTCCGGAAAAAAAAAATCAGAAATTTTGTTATGATGGATTAGGAAATTAATAGAGTTATATAAAGGTAAAGTAGATATTGTCTTGTTTTGGCTGTGGCAAGAGCCCTACCCATTTGTGGAGTGATAGTCTCAACCTCTCAGGTCAAGCATCAATCATGGCAATTGGTAAGTAATGTCTGCAGTATTTGCCACTGCTCCATTATTAGACCTTTTAATGTCAGTTTTAAAGTTGTCTTTTTTTTTTTTTTTTCTTTTTTCTAAATAAAACAATTTGCATGTACATGATCTCCTGGTTAATCATATCTGCTGACAACAATAAGCCTAGACAGTTTTATGGGCAAGTGAAATAGGCGAGTCTAAAGAATGAACGAGCTAATTGTTTCCGAAAAGGGATACCATAGATTGCTTTTCTATCTTATTTGTTATGCTTCTGTTCAGATCTGAGTAGATGAATAGGCATATCATATTATTTTTTTTAAACAGCATATACACACTAGCTGCTGTGAGTTAGGATAGACAAGGTCTGAGCGTGATGAGTATTGGTCATGCTGAATGCCTGAAATAAGCCTTGACTAGGTACAGAGTACAGACTATGAACAAGGCCTCATGGGCAAAATGTGCCTGAGATATTGGATTGTATCTTGTTCAAGTTAGTTATGGATTAATCATATTCTTTTCTATCTCTGAAGAGCTCAACTAGCAATTTTTTTACTTGTTAATTTCAGACAGGATGGCATTACAATGTTTCACATGGATTGAACACGCTTGGAATGAGATACTGAGTACAATATTTCCCAGTCCTAAGAAGGAGGACGAGGGAGTTTCTCTACATCTTCCAGATCACATCATTGTTGAAATACTAAGTAGGCTTCCAGCAGAACAAGTTCTCAAATGTCGAGCTGTCTGTAGGAAATGGAAGGCTCTAACTTCCACTTCTTATTTTTCTCAAATTCACCTCAAAAGAGCTTCTTCAATTGTTTTTGTCCAATATTGTTCTAATGATTTTGAGCTGGAATTGTTTTTTCTTGATGACAAAACTAAGGAGAAGAAGAGGATGATCAAGGAAGTATGCAGTTATAGTATGGTCAACATGTATGAAGCTAAGCGCTGCCAGCTTTTCTGTAGCTGTAATGGGTTGATTATATTTTACGTATCTTCTTGGTCATCGAATTTCTTTATACTCAACCCCATTACACATGAGGAAATAACCTTAAGCGAGCCATTTCGAGGAGGCAGAGGTTTTATATGTGGCTTCTATTTCCACTCATTGAAAAAAGAATACAGATTGCTTTATGTATACAAAAAAGCCAGCAACTGCTGGCGGTATTTAATAGGCAGTCCCCAAGCCAAGAACTGGCGAAAGCTTTGCAATTTTAGTTACATGCCAAGACACGAGGCTCCTATAATCAGCAACGGATTCCTTTACTGGATGGCACAATATACAAGATCAACAAATGTAGTCTCGTGCAGAGTATCTATCATCAAATTTAACATGGAAACTGAAGAATTCCAAGCTTTGCCTCATCCTGGAAATACATGCTTTCCTCAAAAAATTCAGCACAACAATACGAAGATGCAACTTGTGCAGATGGAAAGTGATCAGTTGTTATTTTGTGGATTGAATTTGCACGAGAGCTACATAAATATTTGGGTGCTGGAGGACTCTGCAAATTGGATTTGGATGGAAAAGTATAATGTTGATCTGAAAGTGGACTTGAAGTGCTCCCTGTTTTCAGACTATGGTCATGATAATAATGATATAAAGCTTGTGAATGTTCAAGATGGAGAGCTGCTACTCTTTTGGTCTAATAGAGGATTGTTTCGTTACTATCTACAGCGGAAAATTATCAGGAAAGTTGAAGGAAAAATTGCAGGAAAGAACATGTCCAACCTAACCACAGAGAACTTTTTTCTGTTTAATTATACTAAAAGCTTGGAGTCTTCAGGTTTCAAAAAGGAATAGAAACATTTATTCGAGTAATTACATATATATAGTAAGGGCAATCTCTTTGCCTCAAATTTAATAAGCAATTATTATTTTCTTTTAACAGAATGAACAATTGTCAGACATACTTAGGATTTTGCCTTTTTAACAAAAGGAAAAAAAATGGTAATACCTAATTCCCCTCGAGAAATACTTCAACACAAAATGTATAAGAATAGATGTCTTGTGACTTAGAAAAAAAATAAAAAATATATATAAACATAGTTTGAAAGGAAAGCTTTTTGAATTATACTTGAATATTGGTTGGCTGTAGAGGTTGATTGTACCTTGTTATTGTAGGACACAAGCTATGTAATTTTTTTTATATTTATGTCCTTAGTCGTATAGAAGATTAGAAGTAGAATTTCACATAAACTTTGTTTTCCTTGTTAATTTATTTGATACAGGATGAGATTACAATGCTTGTCTAGGATTGAACACACTTGGGATGACATAATGAGTACAATATTCCCTCTTCCTACAGAGGAAGGAATTTTTCAACATGTTCCTGATCATGTCATTGTTGAAATCCTAAGTAGGCTTCCAGCTGACCAACTTCTCAAATGTGAAGCCGTTTGTAGGAAATTTAGGGCTTTAACCTCCACCCCTTATTTCCATCAAATCCACCTCAAAAGAGCTTCTTCTTCTTCAATTGTTTTCATCCAATATTTGAAGTTGGGTTTGTTTGGTCAATTGGGATTTAATGTTTATTTTCTAGACGAAAAGGTCAATAGGTGTCAGGACATCATGTATTATATAATAAGAGGATTTGTTTTTAGTTGTAAATGTAATGGGTTGCTTATACTCGACTCATTACCTGATCAATTCTATATAATCAACCCAATTACAGTTGAAAATAGAATCTTAAGAAAACTGTCTCAAGCATGGAGTTTACTTGGCTTGGGTGTTATTTTCACTCGTTGAGAAGAGAATATAGGTTGCTTTTTTCGTATTCAAAAGGAAGCTGCTTTCAGTATTGTATATGCAGTCTCAAAGACAATAAGAAATGGAGAAATTTGTGCACTTCTTATTAACCGTAGTTTTTGCGGGACCCACATATTCAATTAGGAATAGGACCTAAAAGAAACCTAATGGTTTTCTACTATCGTTATTGTTTTCTTTTGGAGAAAATTAATAGTATTTTGTTAGTTCTTTATAGATAACACTATCCTTGAAATTATTATTATGAGTTTTCGTATGTATTGTTTTGGATTTTTAAAAGGTATTTCGATGTCCTCTTATTATTGTCATAATTTTCCAACACATGTCAAATACTTGCGTACATTGACGGAGCCACGTTGGGATCAAGGGGGACATTGGACCCCCTCAAATATTTTTAATTTTTTAATTTAATGTGTAGTAAAATTATAGAAATTGATGGGTGGAGCTCCTTGT
Source organism: Vernicia montana (assembly GCA_949750685.1). Classification (NCBI taxonomy): domain Eukaryota; kingdom Viridiplantae; phylum Streptophyta; class Magnoliopsida; order Malpighiales; family Euphorbiaceae; genus Vernicia; species Vernicia montana. The sequence goes on along the minus strand of CATKHJ010162676.1, from coordinate 31,989 downwards.
CCTTGGTTCGAACCTTCGAACCTAGGAAGAGACGTTCTGTAAGTTTTTTTTTTTATGAGTTATATATATATAGCAGAGACATTCTTTAAGCTTTTTTCTGTAGAAGATTACACAATGAGGTCAAATATTATAAAAAAATTATTTATAATATTTATAATATAAGTTCTCTGCAGTAATTTAAAATAATCAAGAAAATAGAATGAGATGAAAATATCTAGATATTAGCTGTCAAAAAGATGTTCATGGAAACGGTTAAAGTTTAATTTGTTCGATTCATTGTAAAATCAGATGTCAATTTCTGAGTGTACGAGTCGGCAAGTGATTATTTTTTTTTCTTATTAGTCGGTATGGATTAAATTGGATCCCCTTACGTTTATATCCTTGCTCCGTCACTGCTTACGTAGCATCTATAATAACAAATGGGTTCCTTTACTGGATTGCCACCTATACAAGTATTATACCAGCTGCTGCTGATAACAGTACAGTATGTAGAGCATCTATCATAACATTTAACATTGATAGTGAAATCCTGGAGGCATGTGCAGATGCAGTTCGCCTTTTATTGAGCATCGTACAGAGATGCAACTTGTACAAATGGAAAGTGATACCTTGCTGTTTTGTCGATTGAACGCGAACCGAGACATAAAGATTTGGGTTTTGGAGGACTCTGCAAATTGGATTTGGGTTGAGAAGTACAATGTTGATTTGAAATGGAACTTGAAGCGCTACCCATTTTCGAATGATATAAAGCTGGTGAATGTCCAAGACGGAGAGTTGCTACTCTTTTGGTCTAACAGAGGATTGTTCAAGTGTCATCTGCGGTTGAAAACTATCAGGAAAATTGAAGCAAAATTCCCAGAAAAGAACATGTCTAACCTAACACCAAAGAATCTTCTTCTTCTTCTGATTAATTATACCAAAGCCTTGGAGTCTTCAGGTTTCAAAGGTACAAAAACATTTATTTGAATATTTGCTACATCTTTACAGTGAGAACAATATGCTGTGTCTCAAGTTTGAGCAAATTCTTTTTTAACATCTTAATCTTCTTATTATTAATATTTAATAATAATTGAGATAATGGGACATGCCTGGAGATTAATGGAGCTTTTTTTAATATTTATTTCTTTTTTACAATTTATTCCTATTTGCTTTAATTTTTTCAGAAACTGGCACAAAATTAGCCGTTCATTAATTAAGCTGGATTTGATTAGTCATTTTTTTACAATGATAAATGTTAATCTTCCTTTGTAAATATAATTATATTGTAATATTAATTATAGTTTGACTGGAATTAAAGCAATTTATGGCCTTGTAAAACAGGTGCATGCAATGTGCGAATTGAGAGAGATTCAATTTTTCATTGTAGAATTTTTACTGTAAATGGTTAATTACAATGGATTTTTGTATGCGAAACTGACGTTTTTCTAGTCCAATAATTGGCTTTACTCTTTGAGTATTGCCAGACCAGAAATTGAAGCTAAGACAATTTACAGCCAAATACCATTGAAACTAGTTTTGAAAAATTTATTAGCTTAGGCTTATAAAGAGTCAAATTAAATTAAATGCATAGTTATTATTAAAGGCGCAAGGCGCTAAGGGGTCCTGGAGCCTAGGCGCAAGGCGCAGGCTCGTGCCTAAGCAACATAAGGCACAAAAAGATAGAATTTTAATAAAATTTCAACATGAATGCCTAATATTCTTAATAAACTCAACATATTAGTAATATGTGACTGTTAAATTAAGTAGACACAAGTTAATAATATCCAAAACATTAATTTAAAGTTTAGTATTTAAACAGCAACAACCCCCCAAAAAAATTTCAGTAACAACCCCCAAAAGAACATCATGTATTTCTAAATTATAAATAATTTAATTTATTATTTAAAAAAATAATTCATTAATTAAACATTTTTTAGACTTGTATTTAAGTTTGTTCATATCAATATAAGATAATAACTTATATAGACAAATTTTAGAGCCTCAAGAAATCAGAATAAATATATTACCCAACATTGTTGTCTTTTAGAAAGTTAAACTTAAAAAAGTAAATGGTAAAGAGGAACAATGATTCGAAATAAAATATATGAAAGATAACCCAAATTAAGATAAAAGAGATGACCAATCAAGGCAAGAGGAGGGACGTTTGGGGTGAATGAATGTCAGGAATGGAAAAATCGACTATGATTTTGAGTCAACTATTCTCTTTTTCTTTTTCTTTTTTGTTACTTCTTCTTGCCCTAATTACTTTTTCTTTTCTTTTTTCTTTTATTGAAATAATTGAGTGTGGTTAGGCCTATCATAAGTTATCTTCAAACTAAAATCAATGGTTCAGATTATTCCACACTTTATTTTTAAAAAAAAATACAAATACACATAAAATAAGAATTTTGTCACAAAGGCGCGCGCCTGTAGGACGCCTCGCCTGAGGCTCAAGGCGCACCAATTTGTGACATCGCCCGCCTTTGGCAGGTTGAGGCGCAAGGGGATGAGCCTGGTGCGCCTTTAACAACTATGATTAAATGACACGGTGAAATTCCCGGTCAACAATTTTCTTGTGTAATGCAATGCATCAGAACTTGGCTAAAACAATCTCTCGCATGAAATCTTCTGGTGCTGCTAAAAAAAGAAAAAAAGAAAGGAAACCACAGAAGCCAGCCAGCAAAAGTGAGATAATCTAAAATCATAATAAGAGGGATTTACATAAAACATGCTTTGCATTACATGGTTCTGTACTTCTCTTAGCAAAACTGGAAGCAAAATTGAGCGAGTCTTTTTGTTATGGTAGTGCTTGATGGATGTCAAAATTTAACAAAACCAAGCAGGACACTTGGCAATTTCAGCAAATCAGGATTGAAGAACAGCCATAAAACAATTATTTTAAGCAAACAGGATGCTGTTGGGAATCTTAATCTATAAACAGTCAAGAACAGAAATTGACAGAAAGGGGACTCAATATGGGAGTAGCCAATGTCAGATATAGAGGGAAGAAATAGAAGAGATTAGAGATACCTTCTCTGCCTGTGAAGAGTTTGAACTGGCCGATTGCCTGTCTGAGGAACATTTCAACCCCACTCACAGTGATTGCTCCTGCTGCTTCAGATTCTTTTAATAGTCTGGTTTTCCTAGGTGTATAGACAACATCAAAGACCAGCTGATAGATCCCCAGGGTTGCCTTGAAAACAAAAAAATTGAACAGATGGCTTTAGTAACAGAAACTTGAATGGAGTTTTCTTTTAGCTGCAAAGTAGAGAATACCTCAGCCACAGGAATTCTATCAGTATTTGGATGCATTCCTAATGGTGTTGCGTTTGCAAGGATTGCTCCATTTTCTGGCTGAAAATGGGCTAGATTTTCAAAAGGCTGAGCTTCACCCAAAACACTGTGAGCTAGAGATTTTGCTCTCTCTTTTCGGATAAACATGACAGATGGAAAATAAATTTTAGATGGTCTAGTTCATTAAGATGACAATCGGGGTGCTACAGCACGGTATAGGAAAAATAAATAATAATGTATCTACCAAAATCAATGTCGAAAATGATTATACGGGCTCCTCTACTTTTAGCACCAAATGCAAGTGCTCTTCCTGCCCCTCCAGCACCAACTAGCACAAACTGTCTTCCAGTTAGTGAAGAGCTGAAAGATGCTCTGTCATTGATGCATCCTTGTTCTGTAATATTCAAATGCATGATATCTACATGTCAATAGCTAGATTTGCTTATCTATCAATGACTATAATTGAATACAAAAAGCATTAAAATTCCACTCTAAAGGTACAATATTGAGAAGCTAATGTCAGTACCTTTTAAAGCATCCTCAATAGCAGTTATTGAAGCCTCACAGTCTGTATTATAACCTATCCGCTTCCCATCACTAGGCCTCCTAATAATGGTGTTAACAGCACCTATAGACTAGTAAAGCATATAAAGTTTATTACAGCGAAATATTCCAAGATAAGAATTGTAATTATAACTACATAACATGATGATAGATCAAGTTGATCATCAAAGTTCCAGATTTTGAAAGTGTAAAATCAAATTAACTTGAAAAATTTAAGTCAACCTTAGCAAGCGGGTGAACTTCATCACAAAACTCAACAATAGCTTCCTTGTACGGAAATCCAACACTACAGTTCAAACAAATGAACAAAATGAGAAATTAGGAAAAGTAAAGGTAGAAAAACAGCACATGCAGTTACCAAGATTGAAAATAAAGTGGCCAATATGAATCAAGCAATGTGTAGCAAACAAACAAACACCATTTTACCTCAGCTAGTAATATTCTTTAACTCTATGCAAAATAAACAGGTTATCAACGAAAGAAAATTTGCATTTCTGAAATGATATTATCAAACAATTAACTATTGAGGAGTATATGTTCTATTAACTTTTGAATGGAAAATAAGTTGCACAAGGGCTACCTAAAACCAGCATAGTCAGGGCTTGAGTAGACACTAAAGAATTCCTTGAGATCATCAACGAACATCGGGACATAAATTCCGTTATAGTTTGCATGTCTGAAGGTAGGATTATGCAATATGGGGCCTTTGCTGTGGCCAACTGGTTTAGAAATTAGACCGAAAACTTTAGTGTCTGAATTTATGTACTGAACCTTATAGGCTTCCCTAAGGCTGTCTAACGTAGGCAGGCCAGGAATGGAACTTCCTTCCATGGATCCATAGACTAAAGAGCCACTGAATTTTGGGGACAATATCTGGCTTATGAGACCTCTTTCCCCAACAGAGTATGCAATTATTGGTACCTGCAGGTATCAGTAAGGGAGGAAATTGATTTCTATATGAAGTAATTTAAAATTTCTTCCTGCTATTTCAATCAATGAATCATTAGGGACTTTATTATGTAATCACTTGGTAATACATGCCTTATCTAGACAGTTATTTCTGTTCTGTCTGACCATTTATTAATTTTCATAAGCATAAAAGGCACTACAGTTTATTATAATGTCTCATACCTGACAATGTAAAAGCAAATGAAAAATTCTTTCCATCTCCGTAATATTATTTGCATTTGAAACAAGTTTGATAATATCTGCTCCAGCAGTTTTCATCTTCCCAACCAGATGGCTAAGATTCTCTTTTGAAGGGGTTGCACCATTCAAATAACATGATACAATAGCTTTGCTACTAGTTTGATGCGTCTTTTTCAGCTCCCCTATCATATCAGAAGCCACCTGAATAATCACAGTATAGAAGTCAGGTAAAATTTAGGATCTCATAGTTTCTTAAATGCTTGGGTTACAATATGAAATTGATTGTCCATGCCTCGCAAATGGTTACTTATGCAAGTTATAGGCATAAATAATAGACCATTCAAGAGAAAAATACAAGACAAAACAGTAGGCATTCATGTTTCGATAAAATGCATATGAAAGAAATATTGACTTATAAAATGCTAAGATGAAAAGGTTGCAGACACGACATTAAAGGATTGGAGATTACAAAATCAAGGCACATCTAGTTACTTGAGTGACCGTCTGTCTTTTCAGCAGTTTCTGACGCCAGACAAGAGATTTGGACAATAATTAACGAGTGCAAAATATTGAGATGTATAACGAAATTGTTGCAATGATGTTTTTAAAATTTGAAGTGCAAAGTAAACATATCTACCAAGAACTGAAAGAAAAGCTGCAGCTAATCTCCTCTAACAAATTGTGAAGATTCAACCACTTCATTAATTACGGAATGAGAACTAGTCTACATATAGCAAGAGAAGAAGGGAAGCTTCCTCGCAGAGGTACCAAAATAGCTCTCTTTCATGTTGATTCTTTGGAAAACTAGGAGGGTTAAAAATGAAAGCTAATTCTATAAAACCCTTTGCATATAATATACATTTGAATACTGATAAAGGAATTTCAAGATCTACCTTGAGTTCTAAATCAATATAATCAGCTCCGAGATCATGGGCCAAACGAAGTGCTTCCAACCTCGTGTCCTCATCTCCTTCAAAAAGACCACCTTCCCACTTTGGCCTGTCAAAATTAAAGCCTTCCCTTTATGGTTTTTCAACATATTAAAAGCATGTCATATTATATTATGAGTGTCCTCCTTATGCAGGAAAGGAGTTATTTAACATAACAAATAGAGCTATTTATCATAACAAATATCATATTATGAGTGTCCTGTCCTTATACAGGAAAGGAAAGCTACATATCTGCATATATTCTTCTAAATTCATTGTCTTCTTCTGAAATCTTAAGTGTCTCATCAGTCATCATCTCTGTTACCCTTTTTTTTTTTTTCTTTTTTTTTCCCATATATTAGAAAAATTATAAGAGTCCATTTGGATAGAATTTGTACTTTAAGGAAAGGAACCATAAAAAACCAACATGATATAAAATTTAAATAATCATTTATTTCAAATAACTATGTATTCAAATGGAACCTAACATTAAATTTAAATTGCAAAACAGAACACAAACAGCAAATACCATAACACTGTGCATGATGGGAGATTTCAGAATTTTTTTAATTTTTTCCTTTTTCACTATTTATGAATGAGAACTCCGGCTTTTGGAACTTTGTCCCACTGGGCAATGGGCATTGTTGATAAAAGCAGAGTGGTTCCACTTTCCATCGCATCAATTTTGACTGTGAAAGGGAATATACATTATTTTATATAATTAGTAGACCCCCATACATTTGCCACAAATCGGGTAGCATAATGTATATTTTAAAGAAAAAACCTTCAATATGGCTTTAACTTCAAAGCTCAGCTCAGCTTCATCAAATAAGGCAAATTTAATTTATAGCTTTTCATTTGGAGGGGGAATAAGAGATCACACAATCTCATCTAAAAGAGAAGTGTGGCTTTGGCCAGTTTTATAGCATTTTGACATATTTAGTTATGGAATAATAATATTCATATATATATATATATATATCTATTAGTAAAAACAACAAACGGGATACTGGAAAAAGAAAATACTAGAGTTAAGCCAGGCTCTTTACATGCAGATAATCAATTGTAATAAGAACTCTAGCAAAACTGGAAATTCTAATCACAGAAAGGAAGAGAAATTGTAATGACATAAATAAAAGTTGAGAACTGTACCGATACACAATAATCACCGGCAAGGGTTTGTTTCTAAGGATGGTTTCAAGGTCTTGAAGAGGCTGGAAGTTCTTGATGTAGTCCAACCTGACCTCAACAATATCAGCACCCTGTGTCTTTGCAGTGTACATGTCGTTAATCACTTGCTCAACAGATTGATCCATTATTGGAGCACAAACCATTGCAGAACTTCTTAACACTCCATTTCCAACATGACCCATTAGACCAAAAATCAATAGAGATGAATAAAGAAAAATCAATGTTGATGTATTGAATGCAAAATATGGTATGGTATGGTATGTACAAGGTAGTGGATTGGTGGGTATTGATGAGGGAAGAATTTAAACACAAAAAAAAAATAGAATTTCAAAAGGCCCAACAACAACAACAACAACCAAGAAAGTGCCAAGGCATAGCAAGCAAAGTTTTTTTTTTTTTTTTTGGCCCAAGTATGGCAAGCGAAGTTGTTGGATGCGATTATACCCAGGTCAATATACATTTATAGGAAGGAAATCTCAGATAAGGTTTGGCAGGTTTCATTTTGAAAAAAATGCCAACTTGAATACCAAAAGCAAGCTAAAAAATGCAAATTAAACAAAATATTGCTGGAGTGAACCATATCTATTATCTATAGCAAAATGGCAAAAGCAAAGCCGTATAGAAGACATTTGGCAAAAAAAAAAAGGAAAAAAAAAAAAGCCGTATAGAAGACAAAAAATAAATAAAAACAAGGCATCCTAGACAATTTGCAACTAGCAAGAGAGAGTTGGTGGGTCTCTCTCTCTCTCTGTGTCAGATTCAGCAATAGAATAAACAAATAAACTTGTATTAGAAAATGGAAAATGAATAAAAAAAATAATAGTATAGTCCAAGGATTGCATTATTTGGAAGACATTGCCTTTGGTTAATAAATTTAGCCACCATGTGAAGGGATTAAGATGGCTGTACTTGGACTTGGACTTGGACTTGATTTGGTAGGTGGGTGTAGTAGGTAAGTCCTATTACTGCAAGAATAGGTCATGCCCTAGTCATCATATCTTGTCTCTGCCTCAATTTAGTCTGGATAAGCAGCAAGAGGGGAAAGAAAATTTTAATATTGGAGAAAGGATTTGAATCATATAGTCATATATTCACTTCCTTAGGTGTGTGCATTGTAAAACATACATAAATAAATCTTTAATCTTTATACAAATTATCTAAATGATTAAATCTTTATACAAATTAGAGTGTAATAGTAATTAATTTCACCTTGTAGTAAAGAGGAATGAGAATCCAGGTTCCCTCTTCCTCTCTTAAAAATGCCATTACACTAAACGCCAAGAAATGGATTGTTACTTCTTTCACTGCTGTATCCACGTCATAGCCGCGTTTTTTACTGTGTGACTGTGAGTGTGTTTGAGATTAAAAAAGTTTTTTTTTTATTTAATTTTTTTTTGCCAAATTTATTTAATTGATTTTTTATAAATTATTTTTTTAAACTCACTTTTAGGAAAAGTATACAGTTTTAAAAATAATTTTAATTTCTTAAAAAAAAAATATTTTTGTGTGAAATTCAATTCCAAACGGAATATACTTCATCAGTAAAGAGAAGAGAGAGAGAGAGAAAGAATTGATAAAGTTACAAGAGGTAGCATCTAGCATGCATGTGACATTGCCTAATTTAGTAGGGTATTTTGTTATTGTACAGTTTTTTTTTTTTTCTTTTTATAAATATTATTGTACAGCTTTTTATTTCTCTAAATTTACATAAGAAGCCAAGTTCTATGTTATTCTCTAAGCAGTACTACTATCAGTATATATATATATATATAATCTAAATTAAATTTCTTGAATATATATATATATTTTAAAATTTCAATTCGATTGATATTTTGTTTTCATCAATTTTAAAATAAAGGTAAAATTTGAAAACATAACCAAATAGCATTGCGCCATCAATAGGCAGATAAGGTTGCACAGTCGACACAGGCGTCTTGTACATTTAGGTTTTAAAAAATAACCCTCATTCGCTGGCCTTGACAAGGCAGCAACAACGACATCTAATGTACCAAAGTTGCTTTGGCAAAAAAAAAAAAAAAAGTACCAAAGTTGGTGCTGCGTCCACGTCAGGCCTAACTAAGCAGTGACACGACATCCAAGGTCATACTTAAACCCAAGAATAAGCATATTCTGCCACGTGGGTTCCAATTCTGAATTTTGTGTCTCCAAAATCCAGTTGAAATTAAACCGAAATCCAATTGAAATTGGTCGGAAACCAATCAAACTGGACAATTATAAGAATTGATTTTTCTAAAATAGCTTATCGTGGAGACTAATTGTTAGCTGATCAGAAATTTTACCGCTCTGGTTTCGAAACTACCAGGAACTGGTCCGATAAACAAAGCCTGTGATAGGCTCGTTTAGTCCGATCAAAACTCAAGCTAAATTTTTTGTTGAATGTTTTCGGTATAAATAAAAAAATAAAATAACAATGTTGATGGGAAATTTACTTAAAATTATTAAGTGTGAATTTTATATGATCATATAGAAAATACACATGTATTAAGAGCGCATTGCACGAAATAATCTCTCTCGCTTGAATTGTCTGTTATTAATGCTTAGTAGGGTAAATAATTCTTTTTTCTTTAAACAAAAAGAATCATTTACCCTGACAACAATCACACAAACTATCGTACAAGACTCGAACAACATCACAACAACACAATAATTCATAGTACCATTAATTAATTAAGGCTGCGCAATCCCTTGTGGAAATCAACTTAAGTGACCAAAAATTGCCCAATTATGAAGAGAAAAAAAAGCCTTTTTTGATTTATTCAACGAAAAATATAGTATTATTGAGAATAATTGCCAATTTGAAGTTCAAAACAAATTTTAGTTATCCCCAATGCAAAATAGCCAAATAGAAAAAAATAATAGAACACATTATAAATACCCTAGGCATTGCCAGAACAACTCTACAGAAAAATGTCCACCTGGCATTTTCTTAACAAAAAAAAAATGCCAGGTGCATGGATAAGTGCATTAATAAGGCATTGGTCTATCATGACCAGGATTGCCATGTGTGTTCCGGTGGTAAGAGGAAATAACATTAGCATTATAGGAGTTTAAGTGCATCTTATTCGGAGGATAGCCTGCCAAATTATAGTGTCCAGGTGGTGCATTCATGTAAGGAACACGTTGATTCATAAGCAAATCTGGTGGTGGTGATGGTGAATGCTGCTGAGGATGGTGCATTGGATGACCAATTGATGTAGCACCAATGGATCCTTTTGGACGATCTTCCGATGAAACATGAATCCTAGGACGCTTATTTCCAGTCTGCTGTTGCAGTTGAATACTAGGGGGAGTGGCAGAAGTTGGTGCAGAGACTGGAGAGACCTGCTGCTGATCTAATTTAGATGTAGACAAGGAACAAGGTCTGACTTTGGATTTTGATTTTTCAATAATGAGAATTTTCTCATCTTTCTGCCTTTTCAGTTGCATAATGCGTCTTTTAAGGCCTTCAGGTGAGAGACCATGAATATTGTAATCTGCAATGCATTTGAGTACAGCTTCCAATGCTTTCACCTCTTTGACTATGGCCTCAATCTGCAAGTTCAATAAATCTCCAAAATCAAGGGGCACTCAACAAAAAAAACTAATAGGGTCGAAACTAAAGACCCATTGCATACCTGCACTCCAATAGAATTTCCCTTGCCATTCTTCACGGAAAAATTGCCCAAATGATCCTTTAAAATTGGAACTGGTGGAAACTTGTCGACCATATCTAATGCGTAGATATATCTAACAGCTTCTATTCGCTGCTCCTTTCCAATAAGATTTTTAATAAAATCTGTAATGGGAAAAAATACTGTAAATAACATCAAATTGCTTGAGAGGAGTCTCAAAGGAATTGCTTGTAACTCTCATTAAAAAAAGAAGATTTGGATGATGCCATAGATAAAGGAACTTTTTGCAACAATTTTATTGAAAATTTTCATAGCATGGTGTACTGGATGAATGATATGAAAAATACAATACAGGACAAAGTACTTACTTGGGATCATATCTGCTAAACCAAGGACTTGAACTAAATCAGGGACCTTTTCATGCCAGTCATCAGCATCCAGAAGACCAAGAAGCTGATCTGCAGTAAAAATAAAGGCCAACCTGTAGGCAGCTAAAAATTGCAGGAAACATATGACCTCCAAAGGATCCTTTCCCTTCCTTGCCAGTGTTGGTTTCCAATCAAGTGCAAATCTTGTTGCCTCTTCTTTCAACTCTGAATTAATCTGGGGTGTGACACTCCTTAGCTGCTCCAAGAGTAAAATACAACTCCTTTTCGGAACAGCTAGCTTGATGTCCTTATTTTCCTTTAAACTGAAAGGATGGGATGTGTTCATTACATCTAAAACAAGCTTCCCCGGATCACAGGCAAGTCGAAGAGTTGCAGCAACCTCAATTGCCAAATCATGATTTTCATGAGTGTTAAGTATCCGTCTCAAATCATCCTTACTCTTGTCGAAAGAAAAACATTTAGGCTTAGGCTGAGGATCCAGGGATGAAGAAGCCCCATTGCTTTCAAATGGCAAATCTCCTAGTGAAGTTCGCTCAATCTTTACATGGAAAGGAGTGGTGCAGGTTGCTGACCAAGTGAAACAAAAAACATTCATCATCTTTAGACAGGGTGAATGAGAAATATAAACTATAAGGGACAGGCATAAAAAAGCAAAGTAACAAAAAGCTAAAGCATCATACTCTTTTGGTAACGAGGTAATTAGACAAGAAAATGGGAATGCAAATATACAAATTTTTTAATAAGGACATGCAGAGATCTGTTCCTAGAAATTCAACGAGGTCATGGCAACAAAAAAGAGAATATTGTGTTATTGCTTGCCAATGTCAACAATACCCAGAGTTGATTTTATGTGAAGCATAGGGAGGAGTAATCTGGGTTCCTTAAGCTATTGCATTTGCATGGCTGCTCTCAAGACTTGAGCCCACATAGTTGTGCTAGATAGCCCAAGACTTCCATCATTGTCCAAATAATGGATTCCTGTTTAACTACTAGCACTGAGTAAAGTTTGTACTTTTCAGGTAGCAAATGGCATAAATGAAGAAAGAGGAGTTGGGGGGGAGAGAAAGAAACAGAAAGAGGATGACAACAAGGGTTAACATCACTCCTTTTTAATTGCCAACAAAGATAAAGGAGAAGAAATTAGTCAATTAATTTCCAGGAACCAAATCCTTTGTCTCTGAGAGTGATAAGAGCATGAATGCAAAACAAACACATAGCAAATCTCACAAAACAGAAAATTTATTATGGTAAAATAAATTGAACACCCATCAAAAGCACTTGCCAAGCAGGACTTAACCATATCAATATTTCTTGACTCACCAAAATGAAAAAAACTAAAATCATAATAGGAGGTGTATTCACAGATGTATTGCTTCATATATAGCTAAATGAAGCATGCTCCGAAATGTGCTATGTGACTCTAAATTATTCAGATAACAACTTGTATGAAGAATCATATTGGAGCTTAGCAAATTTCAGCGTCTGGATAACTCAAAATATGGCATGCATACCTTGATCAGCACCACAATATGTCGTTAGATTGCCTTCTTCTGTCATAGCTGTCCAAGGACGTTTAATCCCACTACATTGTTGTGATTGAGTCACAGGCGCAGGCACAGAAGTTGAGGTGGTTGGAGGGAAGCTGGTAAGAGCAGGGATTGTGGTAGATACAGATTTGGGGGCAAGAACAGAGGCATCAACAGCAGGAACAGTAGGGGGCAAACATTTCTTCTTATTCCAAAGTGGTCTGCGAACTTTAAGTGCCAAGGCTGCCAAATCCAAGTTCCTTTTTTTGTTTTCTTTCTCCAAAGAATCTAACTGCTGCTTAAGTTTCCTAAGTGTGGGATCATATCTAATCTTGTAGTTGTCAATGCATCTTAATGCACACTTGACATCAGCTATTCTTTTGTTTGTGGCCTCAATCTGTTAACAATTTGTTGTAAGTAAACAGGGAGGAAGCATTGATATAACAAACCAGAAAGTAAACACGCACCTGCCCTTCAAGTGATTTGTTTTCCCTCCTCATTTTTTTGGCAGCACTTTTGGATTTGTTCAAGTAATTTTTCAATAAAGGTATAGGTGGGAACTTATTAACCAGCTTAAATGCATAAATAAATCCAATGATGGTTTCAACATGCTGCTTCTTGCTGATAAGATTTTGAATAAAGCCTGTTGCACATATTGCAGGTACGGTGAGTAGAGAGACCACGTAAAATAATAGATATGGTCTAGATGAGGTTTCTTAAAGGAAGATTTCATTAATATTATAATACTCCCTATAAAGAAAAAAAAAGACCAATGGTTATCCACACATAAACACATGCACACATATAGGTAAAGGAGAGAAAATTAAATGAAGCTCACACATCAAAAGCTTACCAGAAAACTGTTTGTTAAAAGGACACATATGCAGTATAATTAGATGAAGCTTAAACATTAGATTCTTACCTGATACCTTATCTGCAAAGCCTAGGACACGTAATAATTCAGGAGTCTGGCTATGCTGGGCAACAATCTCCAATTGATTTAAGAGCTCATCAGAATCAAAAGCAGAGGCCAGTCCATAAGAAGCTAAAAGCTGTAAATATCCCAAGACCTCAAGAGAATGCTTGGCATCTGCCTTCATTTTTGTTATCCAAACAGCAGCAAGTCCCATTGCTTCTTTTTTCACATGAGGCTTAATTTCTGGTGACAGTTTCCTCAATTGCTCTAATAACATAATGCAGCTCCTTTTAACAACTCCCTCTTCAAATTCCACACCTTCCTTTTTCAAATGGGGAGGGTAAAATCCTTGCATTGCATCCAAAACAAGCTTTGCAGGGTCTGATGAGCGTTTCAGAATACTAAGCACTTCATTTCTCTTCGAATCATGATCCCCATAATGCTCATTTAAAAACATTTGCAAAGTCTTACCGTCCATAGTCACACTAGGATGAAGATTACCATAACTGTTAACCACATAGGTATTTCGTTGCTCAATCTTCACCTGATTATTATATCTTTCAATAAAATGTTTCTCTTTCAATTCAAATTCTTTGTACCGTTCTTCAAATTGTCTCTCCTTCAATTCAAGCTCTTTATCTCGTTCCATTATCTTCTTGTTTCTCAACTCCAATTGCTCACACCATACTTGAATTTTCTTCTCCTTCAATTCAAACTCTTTAAATTTCTCCACAAGCCTCTCATCTTTCAATCTCAATTCTTTTCCCTGTTCCTCAACTTTCTTTTCCTTCACTTCGAAATCCAAAAGCTGCCTACTAAAATTCTCATTTTTGAGTGCAAGTTCTTTTGATTGCCCTTCAACTATGTTCTCTTTCAGCTTCAATTCATTAGAAAACTGTTCACAATGCTTCTCTTTCCTTTCAATCTCCATAACTGCCTTAGAAATCTCAGTCTCAACCACTTTAACCTGACAAGCTCTCTCCTCAATATTTTTATTAAACAACTCAAATCTCTGCTCTATCTCTCCCAGAACTCTCAACTTCTTCACTATCATCTCTCTCACCCCCTCAAGCTCTCTCCTTGAATTCTCAATCGACTCAATCTCTCTTTTCCTCTCTTCAATTTCTTTCCTTTGATTCAACTCAAACTCTTTCTCTCTAACCTCAATCTCTCTAAACCTCTTTTCTACAGATTCTTGAACAACCTCTAATTCCTTCTCTCTCTTCTTGACATCCTCCAACTGTTGTTCGGCTGATTGTCGAATCGAATGGAGCTCTTTGGCGCGTTCTTCAATGACATTATGAATGGAGTCGAAGTGATCCTCTATGTCCTTCCATTGAAGCGTAAGCGAGAGAATAGAAGAAGCGCGATCATGAAGTTGATCGACAGTTTGGCGAAAACTTCGTTTCCTCAACTCGGTGAGTTTCAACTCAGTGGAAATCTTCTCCTCCATTGCAACAAAGCTTACAGGCGATTGTGAAGTATGTATATGTATATGTATACATAGATTGTTGGCAAAACCAAATCAAATTCGAGTAATTGTGAACGTGGGGGAGTGGGGACTAAAAGGGAATGTTCGTTACTCCTTGGTCAGTAAGGAACCAGAACCGACACTGTCAATATACCCTATTAATTTGGAAATTTTGGATTTGGGAATCCCATGTCCAAATTAAATTTATTTAAAATTAATTATTTTAAATTTTAAATTTTAAATTTTAATTTTTTAATAAAAATTAAATTTCTTTGAAATTTTATTATCTAATGTAAGTTATTTTAGATTATATTTTTTTAATAAAAATTTAACTGCTCATTTTGATTTTCAAGAAGGTGATATACTGATATTGATGTATAAATGGTATTTTTACAATCAAATTTTATTGATATAATTAGGCTTAATGATTTCTTACTTTTTTTTTTTTTGTGCTTTTCAATAATTTTATCAATTTTTTTTTTAAATTTTATAGACTTGTCTGAATTTTTATCATTTTATCAGAGGTGTGCAATTGAAGTGTTAATTAAAGAGAACTTAAAAGAAATTATTGGAAGAGAATGTCAAATTATTCTTGAAAAAATCTCATAACAGGAATCAATTATTCTTGAAAATGCAAGTATTATTAAAAAGAAGAAGAATTCAATATTACAATTGCAACATATGAATTTAAGATGTTTGTGAAGCTCACAGTAATTCCATTATTGATTAATGCTATTATATTCGGACAGTCTTTGAAACAAGGAACTGTATTGTTAAATCCTTGTTTGATGGTTGGATATAATTGGATATTTGTCCCTCACTTAACTTAATTGTTGCACATAATTGCACACCTAATGATTATTTGGTACAATTATAACAAATATGAAAGTCCATGATCCATGGACCAAAACTGATTGTTTTAAAAAAAAGGACAAAATTAATAAAACTCCTCCGCTGCTTCCAGTTCTACAACGCAGTCTCTGATTGGTTTATCGTTAATTACACAATCACATAAACTAGAAAGCAGGTGCTTTTGTGTTTTAGTCTCAGGGGCAGAAGTAGGGGCAGGAATTGAAGAGGGGGGCAGGACAGCAGCATAGGGGGCAGCATTACAGTTGGCAATTGTACTGGGGG
Organism: Vernicia montana; assembly: GCA_949750685.1. NCBI lineage: Eukaryota > Viridiplantae > Streptophyta > Magnoliopsida > Malpighiales > Euphorbiaceae > Vernicia > Vernicia montana. The sequence goes on along the minus strand of CATKHJ010162676.1, from coordinate 15,815 downwards.
AGGTGGTTGTAGTTGGGTCAAGGACTTTGGAGGAGGTAATTGTGATAGGTGTAGCCGAGGCAGCAGTTGGTGATAGGGGGGTGACTGATAAAAGGATCAGGGGGCCCAGTGTTGAGAGAGGGGCATGTGATGGTAATGGGTACAGAAGCTGGAGCAGCAGTTGGGCTGTGACTGGGTCTTTTCCTCTTCCTATGCTGTTGCAATAATTTAGATTTAGATCTTGTTAAAGGTCCTCTTTTGGTTTTAGAGCATTCAAACCTGTTTTTTTTTGCATGGCATCTTCCTTTTCAATTGCATGATGCGTTCTTCGAGGATATTAGGCGAGAATTCAGATTCAAGATTGTAGGTTGCAATGCAATTGATTACTGCTCTCAATCCAGCTATCTGTTTGTCTATGGAATCAATCTGCAAGAAGATTACAGTATATTTGTGTCAGAAAACTCCAGAAGAGATCATGCTAACAAGTGGCATCAATATAATACCTGTCCTGAAATGGAGTTCTTTTGTTTCTTGCATAATCTCTTAGCACTCTTCTTCACATAACTCAAGTGATCATGTAGAAGATGCACTGGAGGGAACTTATCAACCATCTCCAATGCATATATGTATTTAATAGCCTCAATTCTTCGATTACTTTCAATAAGGACTTGGATGCTATCTGTTAAAAACATGAGACTGTTAGTTCCATCAACTAGGCATTGAGGAGGCAAAAGGGAAAAACAAATGCCAATATCCCTACTGATAGCAAACATAATATGCCAGTAAACAGAGCAAAGAACTTTTTCGTCATCTGAGTGAAGAAGCTCAGGATACGAGTAAAACAATATAAATGAAATCATAGATTATGGTTCCATTTGATTAGCTGACTTTTTTTTTTACTTTTTCTTTTTGCTATTCTGGAAGCAAAAGGCAAAAATCACAGTTCAATTAAACAATAAAAGGAAAAAAAAAAAGACTTTTATGAAGAGAATTAAGGATGTGAAAGAAAAGTATAATTTACAGGCCACATATTACTCATGACAAACCTAGATTGGATGATAGCACTGCTGTCTCCTTGGAGGGCATTCGTATTGAGTAAACAGCACAAGCAGCACCAATAAAGGCATTTGGATCATCTACTGAGACAGCTGTCCGAGGACTCTTATATGGTGGTTGAGACTCACATCCAGGGGCTGTCAACATTGCTTTCTTATTTGAATTTGAGTTTTCTAGTTCACCAATTATTTTCCTAAGGTACTTGAATGACAATTCAGATTCAATTTTGTACTCTTCAATGCATATCAGTGCAGCCCTCATATCAACTATTCTCTTGTTAGTGGCCTCAATCTGTCAGCAAGTTATTACAAATTTGTACATAAGATAGCAAAACTACTGGAAGGCACTAACATAGCAAAATAGAAAGCAAACAAACCCGTGCTTCAATTGATTTGTGTCTCCTATTTTTTTGGTAAGCTTTCTTGGAATCCTTTAAATAATCTTCCAATAAAGGTACAGGTGTGAACTCATTAACCAGATCAAATGCATAAATGAATCTAATAGCCACAATGTGCTGCTTCTTTCTGATTAGATTTTGAAGAAAACCAGTTACACAAAAACCAAAAATTGCAGGTAGTATGTCTCAATAGAGAGCCTAGAAAAGGAACAATTAAACATGAATAATAACAATTAAACAAGAATAATGAAACACATGATTTAGATTAGCTAAGATTCAAATGGACTTCCTGGGATTCAAGAATCTCTTGGTAATGTCAATTATGGTTGTTTCTCATTGGGAAAATAAAATGCAGATAAGAGATTCAGTGATACAAAGCGCCTCATGCATGTGGTTGCTGCACATAAAAATTAAAAAAGGAAAATGGGAGTGGGGGAGGGAATTCCTGACTTGCGTCCCATGTTTGAGTGCACCATGAATTGCACGTGAAAATCAACCAAACTCTTAGTTACATGAAAGAAATATCACAAAATTTCAAGCTCCTGAAACAAAAGAAAACTAAAAAAGAACTTGATCACACCAAACGAGTAATATGTCTGCTAAAGACTTGTGAAAACATAACCTAACATGGCCCCAAAATCCATGCACATAAGATAGGTAAATTAATAGAAGAACAATAACTTTTCATGTGGCTATATTCAAAATAAACAAATAGACACTTCTTATGAGGCAAATGTAAAAAACGACTGTGGTCATGACATGAATAGGCCTTTAATTGAGGTTGCTTTCCTTTTTCCCTTTGCTTTTCACGACAGGAAGGGGGAGAAGAAAAAGGAAGTTGTATATCAGAGGAAGATCATATGTTGTGTGTTACATTCTCCAGCAATACACATCACAATTCTTCATACAAACCTCAAAAAATATAAGTATTTTTGGTCATATGCTTTTCTTATGACAAATAATAGGCATTACAACTTCATAAAACAGCACAGTACGGACTATAGAGAAAATACAGAGGAAAAATGTATATGCATGTAAATATGTAGCAAAATTATGTGACGCCTAGACTTTGGGCATTAGACACTTACCATATATCTTATCTGCAAAACCCAGGGCACGCAATAATTTAGGAGCCTGGCTATGTTGGGCAACTATCTCCAGTTGAGCTAAGAGACTGTCAGCATCAAAAACAGAGACCAGTCTGTAAGAAGCTAAAAGCTGCAAAAATCCCAATACCTCAAGAGAATGCTCGGCATCTATCTTCATTTTTATTCTCCAATCAAAGGCAAGCACCATTGCTTCTCCTTTCACATAAGGCCTAATTTCTGGTGATATTTTCATCAATTGCTCTAATAAGAGAATGCAACTCCTTCTAACAACACCCTCTTCAAATCCCATATCCCCCTTTTTCAAATGGGGAGGGTAAAACCCTTGCATTGCATCCAATACAAGCTTTGCAGGGTCTGATGACAGTCTCAGAGCAATAAGTACCTCATTCCTCATTGAATCATATTTCCCACGATGCTCATTCAAGAAAATCTGCAAAGCCTTACCATCCATAGTCGCAGAAAGATTAGCACTCCAAGGACAATCCATAGCATTGTTAACCACATAGGTATTTGGTGACTCCATCTTCACACGAGTATTATAGCCATCAATAAAATGTTTCTCTTTCAATTCAAATTCTTTGTACCTTTTTTCAAGTTGCCTCTCCTTCAATTCAAGCTCTTTATCTCGTTCCATTATTTTCTTGTTTTCCAATTCCAATTCCTCACACCGTGCTTGAATTTGCTTCTCCTTAAATTCAAGATCTTTAAACCTCTCAATAATCTTCTCATCTTTCAATCTCAATTCTTTGCATTGCTCCTCAAGTTTCTCTTCCTTCATTTCAAACTCCAAAAACAGCTTGCTAAAATTCTCATCTTTGAATGCAAGTTCTTTTGACCTCTCTTCAACTTGTTTCTCTTTCAACTTCAACTCATTAAAAAATTGTTCACAATGCTTCACTTTCCCTTCAATCTCTTTCAATGCCTTACAAACCTCTCTGTCAATCACTCTAACCTCACCTGCTCTCTCCTCAATAGAATTATTAAACAACTCAAATTTCTGCTTTGACTCTTCAAGCACTATCAACTTCCTTTCTATAGACGCTCTCACAGCCTCAAGCTCTCTCCCGGATTTCTCAATCAACTCAATCTCTTTCTTCTGCTCCTCAATCTCCTTCCTTTGACTCAACTCAAACTTCTTCTCTCTCTCCTCAATCTCTGTAAACCTGTCTTTCACAGATTCTTGAACTACCTCCAATTCCTTTTCTCTCTTCTTGACATCCTCCAATTTCTGTCGGATCGAACGGAGCTCCTTGGCACGTTCTTCGATGACGTGAGTGGAATCGAAGTGATCCTCTATGTCCTTCCATTGAAGCGTAAGCAAGAGAGTCGAAGAGGCGCGACCATGAAGCTGATCGAGTGTTTGGCGAAAGCTACGTTTTCTTAACTCGATAAGTTTCAACTCAGAGGAAATCTTCTCCTCCATTTAAGGCTTGAAGCCAAGCAGACATAAATGATTAGAGGAGAATGTGTGTGTATATGTATATATATTTGCGAAACCTAAGCAATTTCAGGGGTAATTTGATTCGGTTGAGCGAAAAGAGGAAGGAAACGCAGAGAATATCTTCGTTTCATAATTTGAAATTTTAATCTTTTTATTAATTAATGTTTGATATTTTGGAATCAATAAATTTTTTTGTCAGATCTATAATTCCAACCTACTGCTAAACCAAAAAAATAAAAAATTGGAATTTTAGATTGGGAAACTCCCATTTGAAGTACATTCGTCCCACTCATCGCGGTGGTATGTGTACTTTAAAGGTGTGGTTTGTCAGTTGGTGGGTAGGGAAAGTTATGCTTAGTATTGGCTTGAGAGATTCATATGGATTGTTTACAGTGTTTTTGGATATGAGGATGACCTTCGAGGCACCAGTGAGGACCTTTGTCTTTGTTGGCGGAGTTTTTGAGCCATTTGTGTTAGAAAAATGAAGTTTCCTCATTGTGTTTCTATCGATGGTGATTTGCAGCAATGGAGGAAGGAGATTCGAGTCTCTCAGTATATTTTTTTTTCTGATGGGCTCACGCGCTATGCTCTTGGTGGCGCCTTATCCTTCATCAGCGCTGATGCGTTAGTCGGTGTTGAAGATAATAGCCTATGGACGGTGCTACGACTGTAAGAGTACTAGTGGGATAAGTTTTCTTGCTTAGGCCTCAAGCCTCCTTGTTGTGTGGGCTTCATGCCCTAGTAAACCTAAATTTGAGTAATTTGTTTGTGTTATCCTTATGGTCTTGCTGTTTTTCATTTTCATGTACTGAACTTGGATTTCATGCCCTTTCAATACTAGTATAATTTCTTTGAAAAAAAAAAAATACATTCAACTTAAATTTATTTTTCAAAATTTTATTATTTAATTTAATGGCAAATTTTTTAATATACATTAAGTGTTTATTTTGATTATTAAGAAGTAGAATTATATTCAACAAGAAAGATGAAATTTCCATTAACAATAATAGATGTTTTTTTAGTGTATGAAAAATTCTTAAAAGGATTGAAATGATTAGAGTTTGAATTTTTAATTTCTTATATAATTATTGAGCTATTAGTAAAAGATAAGCGTGGATTGTTTGAAGAAAAGGTCAATGGATAGTTCATATATACATGCAAAATCCCTATAGCAAAATTACAATTGTATCTCAGCAAATATTTATGGGCTCATTTATAGGCTGATTTGGAAGCAAAATGAGATGAATAGGGTCTATCAACTGGAAAATCTGTCCTAGGACGCTTGTTGTTACCCTGGAGTTGCAATCCATCCCTCAAGTTATTCTGGTTGTATAGCTGTGGTTGCACTACAGGAGCAGGAGGTGGCGGCTGATGATCCTTGGGGCCAGAAATGCCAATAGGGTGATGGTTACCACCTTGTAGTTGTGATTGAACTATAAGAGCAGGAGCTGCTGAAGAGCCTCTGCTGCTTGCCTTTAGCTTTTCTAGCTCAGCAATGCGACCAGGAATATTCCAATGCGAAAATCTGGATTCAAGCTTGTAATCTGCTATGCATTCTAATATGGCTCTAAGACCACCTACTTGTTTATCTATGGCTTCATCCTGCAATAAAATCCATTTTTAACAAATTTGCTTTCCGTGTTAATTCAGAGCATTTGTGCCAAGTAATGGCAATGGGATCAATGACTAAGAAGCATATGACAAGCCAAATAAAACATTAGACTTGCCTGTGGTTTTAGAAAATCCATGCCATTTTTGGAGTTCCAGGCAGCCATCTTTATGTTCTCCATGTATTTTTGCAGGATGGATTCTAGAGGGAAATTATAAACCAGCCCAAATGCACAACTAAATCTAACAGCCTCTATATACTGCTGCTTTTGAAGAAGATTCTGAATAAACCCTGTAAAAATGAAGCAATAGAATAAAAAAGCAATTGCAGACGTCATGTCCCTAGCAAATGGCATACTGCCAAATCGGATGGCAATATTAACATTTTGCAGCATTTTTCTAGCAAATGCAGGCGAAACAAAATCATGATTAATTAAGTGAATCCCTCTACATGTCACATAACCAGGACAATACAAGGATGCAGATACATGGATATCAGAACCATAAATTATAAGAGAGAAAAATTTTCCTGTGAAAGACCATCCATCTGACTAAAATACAATTAGAAAATAAAAAAATTGTTCACTTCCTAAAACCTTTCACATAGTTTTCACACGCATCATGGAAAACAATATCTTCCTATGGGAAGTTTTTACCAAATTAAAATAAAATTTAATCCAACAGTGTTTCATCATTAATCTTTGTAAGTTATAAAATAACCATTTTAATTATGCATCAATGTTTATAGATCTTATCCACCGTGACATGTATGAGACTTCTTGCATACACTTCAAACACATTTGCCCAATGATAGGATGAGACTTTTAATTTCATACAGGCTAGGGAAACACATATTAAGAAACTGCTTTGGTTCAAACAATTTTGTCCTGACAGATCCCCATCTTATCCAAATGAACAGTTTTTCTTCACTTGCCATATTCATGTCTATCACAATTCACAAACTAATGTCAACAAATTGTCAGAACAAATACTCAGGGTGCATAGAGCAAGAAAATAAGAGCTGTACATAAAATAACCAAGGAGAAACTATAAAAAGATTAACCTATTTCAACATTTTTCCTTTCAAGTTCCAACCTTAATATAGAGCTTCCAATTCAATCCAAAAAGCCTAAAACCCCTGTTTTCTAATTGAAAGCCCTGTATCCCTAATCTTTCAAGTTCAAAACCACCACAAAAACACACAAAATTTTAAGATTGGGAAGAAGATCAAATAGCTACATTTTCATGACATACACAGGCACAATTGCACACATGCAACACAAAGACATGCATTCACATCTCTTGACATATGCAAATACATGTATATATAAAGATGCAAAGTGAATTATTATGAAACGTACTGGGGATCACAGCTGCAAAACCAAGGATCTGACATATTTCAGGAGCTTGTCTGAAATGAGCAACAGTCCCAACTAGTCCTAAAATCTCATCTCCCCCAAAATAAGACACTAACCCATATACAGCCAATAGCATCAAAAAAGCCCAAACTTCCATCTTATTCTGAGTGTCCAATCTTATATTTGCTTTCCAGAACATTGCTATCTTCAAAGCTTCTTCTCTCACCCAAGGATTTATTTTAGGCGAGACTTTCATCAGCTGCTCTAATAGTAGAACCTTACTCCTAGCAACACTTGTATCAAGTCCTGTACCTTCATTCTTCCAATGCTGTGAATATGATCCTAGCATCATATCTAAAACAAACTTTGCTGGGTCTGATGACAACTTAAGGGCAGTTAAAACTTCATGGGGCCTCAAATCTTGCTCACCCATGTCCTCATGTAGAGCCAATGGACAACTCCTTTCATCAATGGTCACACCAGACTGAAAATTTGCAGATGAAGAATACAATGGATCACTGGCATGCAAATGTTCCATTTGCTCAATTTTTACATGTGAAGAAAAAATGTCACTCCCTAAGCAAGTGAAAAATGAAACCATTGTTAAGAAATAGATCATGTTCAGCGGTAACTTGAAAGTATTATATCTTATACTAAAATAAAGTAGACAGTTACGGCAATAATAAGACCCTGTAATAAGTCATAAAACATTAAATTATTGAAAGTAGCCTGCCCCCTAATTGGGACCTATGGATTTTTAAAGAAATAGAAAAAATTAAAAGTTAAAAATCTAGATGTTTATACAAGCCCACAGATGGCAATAACCAAATGAATTTACCTCTCCTAACAGAATTTAGCCATAATGTCATATGGAGTTTCTTTTCTTTCATTTCTGGTAGTTTATTTTACTTCTTTCTCCAGGCACTCAAAAGAAAAGAAGAATCCATATCCTTACAACTGACCCAAATTTTCCAATTTAATCCATGTCTGGGATTTGATCCTCAAGACTTTATGCATGTGTCTAAGATTGAAAAAAAAAACCAACCATAAAAGGCAAGTCTTAGACAAGTATAATAAGCATTGATGAATCTGAAGCAATAAAGACAGAAGGCAGAATAACAGCAAGCTCTAGGAGGCTAAGTAGTTGCTATCTTTACTGATGTATTAAGCCCCACAGTCAGTCACAAGGGCCAGTAGCAGAAGTACTTCCCACAAGGCGACAAATCATGGCAATTGGCAATACTACTAAATGAAAGGATTGCTGCCATGAGTGAGGACCATCTATATATGAATCTCCTCTAGGAGGAAATGAAAGAGTACCAAAATTACAAATACAATTTTCTTCATATAAAGATGCATGCATATATGTGTAGAAATATCAGTCATTTGCAGGTCAGGACATACTGAGGGATATATATAAAAAAATATAATAAATAACCTGTAATTATTGCAATCCCCAGCAATAGACTCCAGCACATATGATTTAATATTTGGAGAAAAAATCTCGATGATCAACGATCATTTTCATTGCAGTGGACAAGGAGCACTCTATAAATCAAATATTAAGGAACAATGAACTTACCAGGTACATTCTCTGCAATTCTAAGAGCCTGTTGTAATTCAGGTGCTTGCCTATGCTGAGAAACAGTTTCAAGAAGACGTTGAAGTTCATCAGGACTGAAAGCAGAGGTCAATTTAAAAGCAGCCAAAAGGTGCAAAAAACCCAACACCTCCAGAGAGTTCTCACTCTGTTCTCCCATCCTTGCCTTCCACCCACTTGCGAGCTCCATCGCTTCTTTTCTTATTTCTGGCTTAATCAGTGGGGATATTTTCAATAACTGCTCTAACAAAGTAGTACAACTCCTCCTAATGACACTCACGTCAAACTTCTCATCTCCCTTCTCCAAATCAAGGGGGTAAAACCCTTGCATAGCATCTAATACCAACTTTCCTGGGTCTGGTGACTTTTGAATAGTGGTAAAGACTTCATTGTGAACCAAATCATGCTTTCTCAGATGTTCATTCAAGAGCAACTGCAAAGCTTTTCCATTATTTGTGATACAAGATTGAAATCCTGCAGATAATGAATTAATTGTATTGTTAGTCATCAAATTCTCAGGTTGCACAACTGTTGCTTGTGAATAAACATTGTCATTTAATTGTTTCTCTTTCAACTCCACTTGTTTCCTATGTTCTTCAACTGATTGTTGCATTGAATCAAATTGTTGTTTGTTCAGTTCAAACTCCTGGACACGTTCTTCAAATTGCCTCTTTTTTATTTCAAGTTTGTCCAAGCGCTTTTCTAATGTTCTTTTGAACGAATCAAAATACTTCTCCTTTTCTTCAAGCTCTTTGCAAAATCCACAAGTTCTTTTTTGCACCGAATCCAATTCTGCCTCTTTTAATACAAGGTTATCACAGCATTCTTTCAAAGAATTTCCCACCAAATCAAGGTTCTTCCTTTTTGATTCAAGCTCTTCAGAGCATTCCATGATTGAGTTTTGGACTGAATTTTGTTGTTTCTTCATAGCTTCAAGCTCCTCATTGCACTCCTTGATTGATATTTGGACTGATTTTAGCAGCTCGTCCTTCAATTTAAGTTCCTCATTTTGTTTTCCAATGGATTCTCGAATAGCATCAAATTCCCTCTCTTTCAATTTGAGATCAGCACAATATGTTTTTATTGTTTCTTTGATTGAATTGAGGTTCTTTTCTTTTGACTCAAGTTCTTTGGCACACTTTTTTGCATACTTTTGGACAGAATCTAGTTTCTTCTCTTCTGAGTGAACCTTTGATGAGCACTCTCTAACAGATTTTTCAATCAACTTCAACTCTGCCTCTTTCAATGTAAGCTTTGCAGTGCACTCATTGATAGACTTATTTATTGCATCATACCGTTTCTCTTTAGCTTCAAGTTCTTCAATGTTCTCTCCAATCAACACTTTGATTGAATCAAGATGTTTCCCTTTCAAATCAAGATCTCTGGAGTTCTCCCCAATCAATTTCTGAACCCTGCTAAGTTCCTTCTCTTTCAAGTTAAGCTCGTCCAGGCGATCCTGGAACAATTTTTGGGTTGCATCAAGTTCCTTCTTTTTCAAATCAAGGTCCTTTACACACTGATCAATTGATTTTTCAATTCTACCCAGTTTCCTCGCTTTCAAGTCAAGTTCGCCAGAACATTTCTCTGTCAATTCCTTCAGCGGTTCCAACTGCTTTTGTTTCAACTCAAGCTCGCCATTACAGTCACTAATCAAGTTCTTTAACATATCCAACTCCTTTCCTCTCAGCTTAAGTTCATCATTACAGTCCGTAGCCAAAAATTTCAACTTCTCTACCTCTTTCTCTTTCGTTTCAAGCTCCTTAGAACACACTTGAAGTGACTTCTGCACAGCTTCCAATTGCTGATCTTTCACATCAAGCTCCATACAACAATCCTCAAGCTTGACTTTAACCAAACCCAATTTCTTCTCCCTTGCTTCAAGCTCCTCACTACATTCTTCTATCAAGTTTTGAACTTTACCAAGTTGTTCCTTTTTCATACTAAGATCCTTGTTACACTCTTCAAGCTGCTTTTGCACCAATCCTAGTTGCTTCTCTTTCACACTAAGCTTCTCATTACAATCCTCAACCTCTTTTTGAGCCAAATTTAATTGCTTTTCCTTTGAACTAAGCTCCAAATCGCACTCCTGAATCCACTTTTTAACCAAGCCTAATTGTTTTTCATTCATTTGAAGCTCTTCTACTCTTTCTTCTGCCCTTCTTAATTTAATTTCAACCTCTTGACTTCGTTGTTCAAGCAATTGGGTAGTTTCCACTAATTTTTTCTCTTGCATGTCAAGATCTTGTGCTTGCTTTAATAAAGAATTCTGCGTCAATTCAAATTGATCTTCTAAATCTTTCCATTGGAGAGTGAATAAGAGAATGGAAGACGATTGTGCATGTGCTTGATCAAATGATTTGCGCAAACTTTCTTTCTTTAACTCAGCCAATTTTACACTGTCCATTACATTCTCCATTAGAGCAAAAACCTATTCAATTAATAGAAACGATTTTAGAATTAAGCCTTAACAGAGTTTATTTAATAATGAAAGCTACCATATTAGCTTAGAGTTGAAAAGGTAGTTTTCATATCTAGACCTTTCCCCAACAAACAAAGTACCATAAATTAATTGCAAGTGAGAATCATAAATTCAAGAAGATCAACAAGAGGAAATTTAAGAACATTAGAGAGAAAATTAGAAGTGAAAAAGGTAGTTTTCATATCTAGACCCTTCCCCAAGAAACAAAAGTACTATAAATTAATTGTGGGTGAGAATCCCAAGTTCAAGAATATTAGAAGAAACTCAAGAACATTATAGAGGAAACTAAAGGTGAAAAAGGTAGTTTTCATATGTAGACCCTACCCCAAAAAAAGGGCACTATTTGAAATTAATTGCAAGTGAGAATAATAATAATAATAAGATCAATAACTAAAACCCAAAAATTAAGAAAAGAAAAATGTGCAACCATTACCAACCAAGATATAAACAAATACAATGTCTACTTGAAAAACAAAGAAAACATAATTTAGGGTCACAAAAGAACCAACCTTTTTGGTCTCCCAGCAAGCCAAGAGAACCTTTGCGCAAACCCTATATATGTACAGAGAGAGGGATGCTAAAGAGAGTTTATGGTGGTTGTTTTGTTGATGTTTTTCTGGTTTTGGTCTGAAGGAAAAAGGGGTGAAAGCAAGACAGTTCAGCGTAGTGGGCAATAAATGATGATAGTGACCTTCTGTACGGTGAGAAAACTGGAGAATGATTGGCCAATTGGGATTTGGGAGTTCAAATAATCAATAAAGCTATAAATATATTTATGAAGCCAAAACCAGACTTCTTTTCCACTCAGAAAGAAGGAAAAAAAATCAAAAACCGAATGCATAACCAATGTTGTTAAAATCAGACCAGAGATTGAATCGGTTTCTTTATCGATTTGCAGTTTAGCTGGTCCGATTTAATCGATCTTTTTTTTTTTATTTTCTTTAAATTTTATTAAGCTCAAAATGGCATAATTTTAGATAAACTCCTATCCGACCAATTTTTTTAATTCGGACTCACAAATCATCTGATTTTTTTCAATTCACAAATCATCTGATTTTTTATAACTTAAAAATCATATCAGTGATCAATTTTCAATTTAACCAATCAATCCAATCCGATTTTAACTGTGTATAACTTACTTTTTTATAATGATTGTTTTATACATGTTTTTAAAACATGTGACAATGAAAATGTATACTCTCTTATAATAAAAATAAAAAAAAAAGTAAATTATTATTTAGTCCATAAAATTTAACCTAATTTATTAATTCGTCCCTATTTTTTGAGAAACTAACTAATTAATCTCTCAATTTATATAATTATATAATAATTATATTTAATATCATCAAATTATAAAATTATTTATTATTATATAATTATATAATTATTATATATAATAAAAAAATATATTCATATTTAATAAAATTAAATAATTAAATGATTATTTAATTTTATTAATTTGATTTTTTTATTTTTTATTTTTAAATAATAAAATTAAAATTATATTTATTTTATATATATAAGGGCATTTTAATCATTTTTTCATAAATTTAACAAAAAAAAATTACAAAAATTAGACGGAATGACTAAATAGTCTAACGAAACAAAAACTAAAAGACTAATTAGGTGGTATTTGGTAAAACTGAAAATTAAGTACTTAAAATTTAAGTGCTGAATTTTAAGTACTGAATAATATAAGTGATATAATTTTTAAAATGTAAATTATTTAAAAATTTAATCACTTATTGTATTCAGTATAAATTTTAAATTAAATATTTTAACTTATCATTTTAAGTAATTTTTTACTTAATTGAAAACTTTAAATTAAGATTATTTTATATTATCAAATCATTTTAAAATTAATAAGTGCTGAAAATATTAAATTAAGTAATAAGTTGGCTTATCAAACACTCTCTAAGTTAATTTCTCAAAAAGTAGGAACGAGTTAGTTAATTATGTCAAATTTCAGAAACTAAATAATAATTTACCCAAAAAAAATATTAAGGACAAATTATTATTTCATCCATAAAATTTGATCTAATTAATTAAATGATTTATCTTCTTCTTAAACTAACTAAATTGTCTCTCAGTTTTGATTCCGTTAATTAACTGATCCTTTTATAAAAAAAAAAAAAAATCCATTAAAAATATGTATAAAGTCTAAATTAACCTTCATTTTAATATAAAATTTTCATCTCTACCAAGTTGTACCAGCATCTCTTTCTTTTAAACCAAAAAAAATACAAGAAAAAAAAAATGTAAAATTTATTAAATCAAAATATTATATTTTAAATAGCATGGTAATTACATGCAGTTTGTCCTTGCGCATGATCCTGATGTGAACTACTGTGACTATGGCCTGTTGGTGAATGAAAAAAAAAAAAAAAAAAAAAAAAAAGAAGCGGAAAGCTCAATTTCCCCTCTCAATTATAAGAATGTTGTTAAAATCAGACCGAAGGTTAAACTAATTTTTCTATCAGTTCACAGTTTAATTGGTTTGACTGGCTGGTCTGATCAATTCGATTTAATTGATCTGCTATTTTCTTTTCTTTTTTTTTTTTTTTTAAATTCAAAATGGCGTCATTTTATAAATTTCGGTCCAATCAATTCAATAATTTTTCTGATTTTTTTTAGTTCGGACCCATATTTTTTTATTCACAAGTTATCTAGTTTTTTATAATTTAAAAACTAAACTAATGGTCAATTTTCGATTTAATCGGTCCCACCGATTAGTCCGATCTGATTTTAATAACGTGAATTATAAGTCTAAGTTTAATTTCACACTCTTACTTCAAATTGAATCAATTACGCCCTCTAATTATAAAATAAACTGATCAAGTCCAATCCCTAACGGCTCAATTTATATATATATATTTTCATACCTTTCTAGCTTAATATTTGTTTAATTCTCATATTTTTATTAGTTTTTATATTGATTTTAGATATTATGTGTGAAAATAAATTATATTTTATTTTCTTCTAATATTATCCTTTTTAGTTATTTTATTTATACTTTTTTAATTAATTAAAATGTTTTTCTTGGATAGGTAGAATAACACGTGGAGAGAGGAAAGAAAACATGGCAGTTTGAAGAAAAAAAAAAAAAAGGTGTTGGCATTTTATGGTGGATTGAAATACGTGAAAGGAAGATAAAAAGAAAAAAATATATATATATATGCATGGGTCAATTAATGGAAGTGGACCATGAAAGATCAAAGACATTTGTATGATTTGAAAAGAAAATAAATGCATTATGGCATAGAAATCCACTTACCTAATATGCCAATCATGCATATGACCCATATGCTAACCACTCCACGTATCAAACCTTTTTCTTTTGCACAAAAGGAGGAAAGGTGCTTACCATCAATTATGAAAGGCATCTCCAACGTGAGCTTGAAGAGATATACATAATTGAAGAATTGAAGCGGGGGAGTGTGGAGATAGCATTTTTGGAGAAGGAAATTCTGCATATCAAAATAGTTTTTATTCTCTTCTTCCATTTCCTTTAAAGTCTACTATTTATGTTGTTATGGATTTTATTATTTGCAATATGAACTAAATTCTCTTACTTGGGGGGTATTTTGATGTAACTTAAATATGAAATTTTGATTTTCTTTATTCATCTAAGTGTTTATTATTATGCTTAATGCTATTAAAATACTTGGCCAATATTTGATTGATATGTTGATATAGATTTAGACCGGAACGAAAATTTTATAACTTGATCTAGATAATAAATACCACAATAAATTTGACTTGTGTGGTTAATTTCCATTGCATGAATAATTAAATTTGGATTGTCAATCATTTAAATTAAATTGGATTATTTAGGTGAAATCAAAATACCCTACTGCTCTCCAAAACTTGATTTTATTTATATTTATTTTCGGTGTTATTATTTCATTTTACTTTTATTAAATTAATAAATCACGAAATCAATTGCTTAAATAACATTTGAGTTAATATAATTTTGGTAATTATCAAATCGATCCTTATGGAAATAATATTTTTATTCACTATTATATATTCTTGTGCAATCTGTATACTTACAGAAAATTGCTATCAATTCACTTGTCCAATCCTTAAGATTCAATTAATAAAAAATTTATTTTTTAATTACTTTCAATAAATATAAAATACCAATTACACCAAATTTATTCCTTAATTACTTTTTTTTTTTCTCACTTATCTGAATTGTACCAAACATATGATAACTATTTATTCAATCATGTTGTTTTGCCTTTTCCTATATCATATTATCTTTGTCCAATACAGCTATGGATGGCAACGGGGCGAAACGAGGGCGAGGGTACCATCCCTCATCCTCATCCCCATCTCCATCTTAGCGGGTATCTCTATTCCCATTCCCGTTTTACAAATGGGAACAATTTAGTCCTCATCCTCATCTCTGCAAATATCCCCATTCTCCACTTGAATTTTTTTTTATTATTTTAATTCAATTTTAAATATTTTTAGATAGTGAAATCTAATATATAAAAATTTAAAAATTAGATTTTAATTATATTTAAACTTACAATATATATATAATTGGAGATATTTTGATTATTAGTATTACTTATATATTTTATTATATATATATATATATATATATATATATATATATATATAATTCATAAATAATGGTTGAAAAATAATAATAAATTTATTTAGAAAATATTAACAAATTCAGACATACAAAATATCAACCAAATAAAATTAAAATGTAAATACGCCTAATATATTAAAAATGTTCTGCAATTTTATTTAATAAAACATTAAAAAATT
>CATKHJ010162579.1:0-16289 GCA_949750685.1 Vernicia montana | reverse complement strand
GAATAGGGGAAGAAAACAATAACAATAAAACAATATAAAAATAAACTAAGCTAAAAATAAAACAACAAAGCAACAAAAAAGCAAAGCAAACTTCAAAACAAATAAATAAATGAAAAATGAAGAAAATAAATACATTTTGAAGATGAGGTTTGGGACGTATGGATGGAGCGGGCGATCGGATCGCAATTCCACATTGGCTTGACTCGGCGGAACCAAAGCCTCCAAATGGCTACTAGGACGGCACTTTTAGGACTCCCTCAAACTGACTTGAGAGAAACTACAAACAAGCACCCAAAACAGAAACTTTAAACTAGGAAATGCAGCTCTTTCGAACTAAGCCTTTGGAAAATACTTGCTTGTAACCAATTTAGATTTGATTTAGCAAGTGATGTGTATAGAAGTGAGTTTTTTTTGTTTTTTTTTTTTTTTTTTGGGGGGGGGGGGGGGGGGTAGTTTATAAATGGAGAAGGTTGGAGGCAAAAACCATGAAGTTTCGATGTGGGATTTGACATTCTGACGCTCAAAACCGCACACATGGCTTCTGGAATCGCACAGGACAAATGGTGACCGCACATAAGGGATTTAGGACCGTAAATAGGCTGTGAAGAACCGCACAGCCATTGTGCAGAACCACACAGGCCTGATGCAGTCACTGATGGGCTTTCGACGCCCGATTTCGCCGATTTGACCCGTTCTCGCTCATTTCAACTCTGTTTTTGGTGATTCCAGTTGCATTGTGCTCGTTATTCAATCTCAGATGATCTAAGAATGATTTAGAGTCTTTAGGGATGGGTCTCAGGTCCCGAGGATCGGATTCTCAATTTTTAGAATTTTGACAATTTTTGGCAATTTTGGCTTTCGGAGGTCTGTTTACCGAGCCTAGGCACCTCTAAGCTTTGGTTGTATGCTAGAGGGTGCTGAATTAAGAGTTTACAATTATAGACTTTTGTTTGTGGTGAATCGATGCAGGAAAATTGTGAAGAAGTTTTCCGATAATGGAATTTACTTCAACCCAACCTAGAAGTAGCTTGGGCCTGTGGGGGTGATTTTAATGATATCTATTCAGGGGTTGAGAAGTTTGGGGGGTTCCTATTTCAAATTCATCTCTGCAACGCTTCAAATCCTGGATGGATAATTGCTCTATGATTGATATTGGGTTGAAGGGACCCATTTATACCTAGTATAACAAGCGCAGTGGGGATGGTTTGATAGCTCAACGTTTGGATAGAATTGTAGCTAATGTCTCGTGGAGATTGTAGTTTGATTCAGCGATGGTAATGCATGAGAATTTTCTTGGGTCTGATCATAGACTACTCATCTTGATGTTTGAATCAGCCACTAGAAAAAGACTCGGGAGCTTTCGCTTTGAATACAAATGGTTGGAGTATCCAAATTGGAGACGAGTGGTAGCTCAAGCGTGGCAACTTGATTACGGTGCAAGAGATTTAACTGATGTTAATGATAAGTTGTTAATTTGTGCCAATTCCTTAAATTCATGGCACAGGAACAATGTTGGCAATGCTAAGGTTCGGATTGAACAACTGAAAAGTAAAATTGAAAAACTTCATGAGAAGCCTCTTACAGACAGTGAAAAAATTCAAGAAGTAGAATGGGTAAAGGAGCTAGACCATTGCTGGAAGATGGAGGAGCAATTTTGGCTTCAAAGGTCAAGACTTAAGTGGATCAAGGAAGGTGACAGAAATATGCACTTCTTCCATGCCACTGCTGTCCAGAGGAAGCACAATAACACCATTTCAAAAATCAAAGATGAATCGGGAAGATGGATTGAAAGGGAGGGTGAAATCAGAAGTCTTATTTCTGAATTTTATTTAAAGCTTTACAAAACAGAAGGGACTACGAATGTGGATGAAGTGCTCTCTGGTATTGATATGGTTGTCACTGCAGATATGAATAGAGCATTGGTAGCTTCATTTTCAGATGAAGAAATTAAGAAAGCTGCCTTTGGCATGGGTGGATTGAAAACTCCCGGTCTTGACAATTTTTTAGGAATCTTCTATCAACAGAGTTGGGATGTGGTGGGGCGAGATGTTATTAAAGCAGTAAAATATTTCTTTGAGTCTGGTGTTCTATCAGAGGAAATAAACAAGACAAATATTGCTCTAGTGCCAAAGGTTCCTTTTCCTACCACTTTTGCTCAATTTAGACCAATCTCACTATGTAACTTTTTGCATAAAATTATTTCTAAAATCCTTACGCAGAGATTGAAGCCATGGATGGATCAATTGGTGGGGACGAGTCAAGCAGCTTTCATTTCCAACTGTGCTATATAAGATAATGTTTTAATTACTCATAAGTTAATTCACAAGTTGAAGCATTCTTCTGCTAAGTTGAGCCATGAATGTGCCATTAAGCTTGATATGCTTAAGGAATATGACAGAGTAAAATGGGATTTTCTTCTTCAAGTTTTGAGAAAAATGGGCTTTGATGAAAGGTTTGTTACTTGTATTTTCCATTGTTTTTCTACTGTTTCTTATTCTATTTTAATTAATGGAATTCCTATGAAACCTTTCAAGCCCTCTAGAGGACTTCGTCAAAGTGATCCCATTTCACCATATCTTTTTTTGCTTGTCTTTAATGCTCTCTCCTCTATGCTTAATAGTGCTCTTGCTAGTGGGACTATTAAAGGTATGAAATTATCATCACGGAGTCCCGCTATCTCACACATGCTCTTTGCCAACGATACTATCATGTTTGCTAAAGCTTCTTTTAATGAGCTAGAGAAGCTTAAAATTATTCTCAACAAATATGGGCTTGCATCAGGGCAAAGAGTTAATTATCAAAAGTCAGCTATGATGTTTAGCAAAAATACCCCTCTGTCCATACGCAATATTTTGTTGGAGACCATGAACATGAAGGAGATGACAAATTCTGAAACTTATTTGGGTCTTCCAACTAGTTGGGGTAGATCTAAATCCTAGATTTGTAATTTTTTGGTGGAAAGAATGCAGCAACGGGCTAGTTCTTGGAAGCGAAGACTCCTTTCTCATAGTGGCAGGGAAGTTATGATTAAATATGTTCTTACAACATTACCAACTTATCTGATATTGTGCTTTAAAGTTCCTATATCTGCTTGCAAGAAATTAAATAATATTATGGCTAACTTCTGGTGGGGAAGAAACAAAGATCGGAAGGGTGTCTTTTTTTTATTATCTTGGGAGAGACTTTCATTGGCTAAATCAAGTGGAGGATTGGGTTTTAGAAATGTTGAGCTATTCAATATTTCCATGCTTGCTAAACAAGCATGGAGGCTCATCTCTACTCCAAACTATCTTTGGGCCAAGTTGATGAAGTCAAAATACTTTCCTCACTCTACCTTTTGGGATGCAAAGTTTAAGCCTTGTGCTTCATGAGGGTAGAAAAGCCTTCTCATTGCAAGAGATGCTTTGGTAAAAGGAGCTAGGCTTAATGTTGGAAATGGAACTTCCATTAGAATTTGGGAGGATCCATGGGTTCCGAATCTCCCAAATTTTAAAATCCTAACGCCCCAGCCCCTTAATGCTGTTCCATTCCGAGTTCATGAATTGTTTGATGGGAGGAGAAGGTGGGATATAGAGAAGTTAAATAATCTTTTTTCACCATTAGAAGTGCAAGCCATCTACAAAATTCCAATTGGTAGCATTAAGGTTGAAGATTCATGGGTTTGGCATTGGTATAAGTATGGGACTTTCACTGTAAAGTCGGCCTACCACAAGTGTGTTGAGCATCAGTTAACACTTAAAACTTCAAATTAACCTTCTTTTTCTTCCGTCATTTCTAAGGAAGAATGGAAAAAAAATATGGAAGTTACCGATTCCTCCCAATACAGCAATGTTCATATGGAAAGCCTGCTTAAATGCTCTCCCTACAAAAGAAAGATTGGCGAAAAGATTAATGGTTGATTCGGAGGTGTGTGATCTTTGTGGTTTAGCTGTTGAAAATATTGAACACTGCCTCTTTTTTTGTTCCCACGCTAGAGCAGCTTGGTTTTCTTTGAAAGTGAGCTACTGCCCTAATCCTCTTGTTCTTCATAGTTTTGTTTCTTGGTGGAAGCACATTCTTAATTCTCCCATTCAATTTGAAGGTATGGACTTGGCTGTGATTTTTGCTTGTATGTGTTGGTCCATTTGGCTAACTCGGAATGATAAAATATTCAATAAAAGAGACCTAGATCCTAAGAAAACAGCATTTAGAGCCGAGCATATTGCAGCAAAATTCCATAAAGGGATTAAAGCTTCCCTAACTTCTACCAGGCCACAATGTTCTGATGTGATTAAGACATGGCTACCACCTGCTGAATCTAAGTTAAAATTCAATTGTAATGTGAGTTTTGACTCTAGTCTGGGGATGGCAGGTCTTGATGTTATTTGTAGAAATGATAAAGTTGAAGTTATAGAAGGTGTGATCTTGCGGAAGTTGGTGTGTTTCGCTCTTACTGCTGAAGCAGAAGCCCTTATTTTGGCTTTGGAATTGGCTATTAAACTGGGTTCTCCTCCTTGCTTAATTGAATCAGATTGTAAGGTGCTTATTGAAGCTTGCAATGGTCATACAAAGGCTATCCCTTGGGATATACAGGCTCAAATATTTGTTATTATGGTTTTGAAAAGAAACTTTAGGGATATTTCTTTTGTATGGATTGATAGATTAGCAAATCAACCCTTTGATTAGGTTGCTAAATGTATACTTAGTAGATCTTTACCCTTAGCATGGACGGTTTACCCTCCATCTAGGTTGTATAGCCTCTTGTTATTTGATGCTTCTGTTGGATGAAATTCACATATAATATTTTTCAAAAAAAAAAAAAAAAACACCATTTTACTTTTACTTTTCACATAAATTTTAATATCTTTACATACCTAAAAATTAAAGAATCATAAGATATTAGACATACTTTAAGTAACATGTGAATAAACCAAAAAGATGTCAAATAACCCTTCTTCTATTCCTAGTAATTTGTATACTCTATGATCTACTCTAGAATTGTATATTCAATTTCAAAATTAACACGAATAGTTAGGGCTCGTTCGGTATCGTTTTCTATTTTTCAAAAACAAAAACAATATTTTGAAAATCAGAATTTGTTGTTTTTGGTTTTCTGTTTTCTGTTTTCAAAATATTTCTGGATAAATATGAAAGAAATAAAAAATAATAATTTTTTTAAATATGTTTTCTAATATTTATTTTTTTGAAATTTAAAAAAAAACAGAAAATAGAAAATCACAATGATACCAAATACCCCCTTAGTAAATAGATTTATTTTTTTTCATGATTAGAGATTTAATGTTAAAATTACATATTTTCATCCGGCCCGAGTTTTTCGAGTCGAGAATTTAGAGAGAGCTTCATTGGCTATTTTTTTAGCATTAAAAAGAGGAGTCTTTTAATATATATATCATTCCAACTTTGCATTTTTTCAATGTGGGATAACTCACTTTTATTCCTTATTTTTCTTAACATAGAGTTTACTTTAAGTTTCAAATTATCATTCTTTCATTTACTATTTTAAGTATATGATTATTCAAATTCATATTTTTTACGTATGAGAACATAAATCTGAGTAGACTTCCCACTACTGAGTAATGGGTTCCACTCGAATTTGAGTATCAAAATGACCACTTAATGAGTTAATTTGTCATAATTTTCTAACAATTATTTCTAAATAATGTTCATTAATTGCTCTAATGACGTTCGTTAATTTTAATTATATGTATATTATATTTATTTTTAATATATAAATAATAAATATATTATATTATTTAAAATTTTAGTTCGATTCCACTTGAACTTTTGACCCATAATTTTTTATTTTTACTGATTTTAAAATCAAACTGGGTTTGAAAATATTGATTTTCATTTAGTATTGATAATGAATTTTACTTACTGAAACTCTATAAAAATTAATAAAAAAATAAAGAATTAAATATTTTAGTACTCTGACGGAGAAATTGAATGATTCAAGTCCATAGTAAAGGTAATACGTCGATTTAATACATTAAATGATTCATTCATGTCCTTTTCCTATTTTTAATAGGTTGACTAATAACACAAATCATCATCTTACGGCTACAAAAGTCTTCATTGCTGATTTTGAAAGCTAACTATATATACATACTTTTATTAGCAAGAGGATGTGCATGTAACCCATTTAATACCTAATTATCAGCAGAGAAAGACAGGATTTTAGCTAATTGTGGTATAAAAAGTAATACGGTTAATAAAAAATATTATGACACGATAATTTGATTTGTCAAATAAAAAAAAATTTTGGGTTAGAGTTGAGATTTAATAGATTTGTATCGGTAAATGGATTGACCCGTTTATGATATAGTTTAAAACGAATTGTGTAACTGGTTGACCCTCTATCCATTACAATATGTTTAATTTCATGTGTCGTGTTGGGTCGTATCAATCTGATCCAATTTATTTATAATCCGTATATTTTTTAGTAATATTAAGAATTAAAATAGTCATTTATATTACATAGGAAGAGACAAATAAAATGAATAAAAAAATAAAATGATAAAAAAATTAAAGACAAATAAAATCTTATTTAAGTTTATTTGATGATTCTTATTTGAATGTTTGAAAAACATATGATATATGAAATTTTTAATGAATTTATAATTTTAATCATGATTTGATTTATAAACAATATTACAGTTGATTTCTGTAATAAATATATTATATTTTTTAGGTTATAAATGTCATACAGGTTAAATGGGTTATATCGAGTTTATGACCCGTATACAACCCAATTAAATAAACAGGTTACACGTGTCGTGTTCATATTGGCCCTAATCGTATCACCTGAGTAAATCAACTAAACAAAAACACGACTCACCAACACATTTTGACACTACTAAAAAGTATATATATGATAATTGTGGTAAATTCCCATATAATTTTTTTTTTAGGTAAAATTCCCATATTATTAGTATTCATTTTGGCATTATATGTAACTTACATCAATCCTTTCTTTTTATAAGTTACAAGAGCTAAAAATTTGGCTCAGATAGCTAAGTATTTTAACTAAATAATCGTGAATCTGCACTTTGTATAGATTTTATTTGTATATTTTTTTATTTAAATTATATTTTGTAAAAATATTTTACTATATGTAAATTATTATTATTTTATTAAATTTAAATATTATCTTATGATAATTTTAAATATTAATATAAATAAAATATGTGGACCTGTTAAAAGAATAATAAAAAAATATTAAATATTTTAATTTATATAAATTTTAATTGAAACTCACAAAAATACAATGACGTGAAAAAAAAATAATGAGATTACTAGTTTTTGAAAAAATTATTCGACACTTTTCAAAAATTTTTTTTTCTGAACAACTTTTTTTTATCATAAAAAATTCAGTTAAATTGCTAGGGGTCACCAAATTATGGGGTGTTGTTTTAAATTGGTCACTAACCATTTTTTCGTCTTAGATTTGTCACTAAACTTTTAAAAATGTATCAATATACGGTCAAAATATTAAATATTTTAATTTATATAAATTTTAATTGAAACTCACAAAAATACAATGACGTGAAAAAAAAATAATGAGATTACTAGTTTTTGAAAAAATTATTCGACACTTTTCAATTTTTTTTTTTTCTGAACAACTTTTTTTTTTATCATAAAAAATTCAGGTAAATTGCTAGGGGTCACCAAATTATGGGGTGTTATTTTAAATTGGTCACTAACCATTTTTTCGTCTTAAATTTGTCACTAAACTTTTAAAAATGTATCAATATACGGTCACTTGGTAGCACCGAACCAGTAATTTGACGTGGCATGACATATCAATAGATTGAACTAGTCATACTGACACATCAACGCCACATTAACCATTATTTCCATGTCATCTGCTACGTCACTCAAGTAAATTTAAATTTACGTGGACCCCACTTACTCAGAATTACCTTTGCTTGGAAATAATAGTTGACGTAGTGCTAATATGTTAATATGACTGGTCTAATCTGCTAACATATCATGCCACATCAGCTTACTGGCCGGAATTTTGGTCTGGTATTGCCAAGTAATCGTATATTGATATATTTTTAAAGTTTAGTGATAAATCTTAGACAAAAAAATTATTAGTGACCAATTTGAAACAACACTCATAATTTAGTGTCCCCTGACAATTTACCCTAAAAACTCAACTTATATATATATATATATATATATATATATATATATATATATTCTAATAAATTTATAAGTATATATACATGAGAAAGAAAATATGAAAGAGAAATTTTAAAAAAATTATATAATAAATAAATAAAAGAATTGTTACATTATTTATAAATATTATTTAATTTTACTAAATAACATAACACCTCATTTAGAATAAATAAATTTTATAAAATTTTGTAAAATTCATTTCGAATTTCACGTTTTGGTTAAAAGTAGTAAATTGTTGATGAATGTTTACCTATTTATATATTATGATTAGACTTTAAAATTTATAATTACAATATATAACGCATAAAATGAAAAATAATTACACTGTTAAAATAAAAAAGTTTGAAGGGGTAAAATTGAAAAAAAAAAATAATAACATAAATATGGGCACAATATAAAGGCTTTAAATAAAAAATTGTGACAACATTGAAATAGAAACTTAGATGCATGAATGATTTTAAAATGAGTGTGTGTTTTTTATTACTAATCAAGATTGGATTAGTGGATTAGGTTAGAATTAATCAATTTTAATATCATTACCAACGTTAGAAGAGGAAAAGGTCAAAGGAAAATGTAATTCCATTGATTTGTAAATAAATTATATGTGAATGGATATGCATATTCACTTGTCAATTGATTAATTTTGATAAGATTTGACTACTGTAAAGTCACGTCCAATAAGGTGAAATTTAAAATTTTTTGATTCTATTGTTTACAACCAGGATTTTTTTAAAGGTTGAGTGAAATTAATTTTTAAGAATTAAAAATATATAATTTTAAATAAATTTTTGTACAAACCAAGCATGACAAATATAAATTTATAAATAGACTTCATATAGTTAATTTGAATAGATGCTTATTTAAAATATATGGATATTAAGGCTCTGTTTGTTTGGCAAAAAATATTTTCTTTGAAAATATTTTTCGTATTTTCTGACGTTTGGAACGTTTTGGAAAATCAGTCAACGAAAAATATTTTCTTAGTAAATGGAAAACTAAGTCTCTTTTAAGGAAAATGACTTCCTCTTTTTAAAACAGGAAGTCATTTTCTGGATTTTGACAAATTCATTATAATTAAAGAAAAATATGTAAATATAAATTTATTAATTCGCTAATCACCGATATTCACTACCGATAACCATTGATGACCATCGCTTCGCCAACCACCCCCAGTCTCCACCAACCACCGCTATCCATTGCCAACTACCGCCGGTCGTCGGCGACCACCAAATTTATCATTTTTATGTATTTGTTCTCATACATAACAATAAAATTTAAAAATTACAAAATTATTATAAATTTAAATATATTTATAATCTTATAAATTTAAATTTTTAATATTTTTAAATAATTTTTAATATTGTAACCAAATAACAGAAAATTAATTTTTGCGAAAATATTTTTTTAGAAAATATTTTTCAAAAATAAGTTATTTTCTGCGAAACAAACAGAGTCTAAGATTTGACATTATATTAATTTTTTTATAGTCTTTTATTTGAAACACAAATCTAAATATCATTTATTTTCAAATAATTTCTATTTAAATTGACTTTTAAAAATTGATGGAATTCACTTATATCAAATTAATTTTAAAAATTATTATTTTTTAAAAAATTTAGAGATGGAGATTTTAATATTGATAAATTATGAACAACAACACTCACTTTTACATGGTTGAGCTATGATAAAGTTAATTATTGTCCCCTACTTTATATGGTTAATTAATTTTTTTTTATTTATCTAGATGATAAGGGATATTATCGAATTAATTTATGCGTTAATTAATATATTTTTTTCAAATTAAGAGTGCATTCATATATTTAACTTATGTATTTAATAATTATTTCTTGCGAGTTGATCTTAAGATTTGAAAAAAAAAAGTTTAAATTTAAACATTAAAGGAAAAGAAAAAAGAAAAATCAACTTTTTTTTTTTTTTTTTGAAACTAAGAAAAATCAACTTAATGATAAATGGTTGAACTACTCTTTTCTCACTCATACAAGCTTTTGACATTTCAATTTGAGAAAGACATTAGAAGTTTAAAATTCATAAAGCGGACTTAGTCCCAACCAACAGGATGCCTCTTTTGATTTTCAGAAAGTAATAATTTTAAAAGAGTTGAACTTTGATCTATTATTAATAAAAAATAATAGATTACTACAACACCTTTAAAGTTTATTATAATAATACATTAGTCTTTATTATTTTAAGATTAGTATTTTTAATTTCTATAACTTATAAATAGCTCAACACTTTAATTTTTATTTAAAAAATTATAAATTTTTTACTATACTTTAATTTTTAATGTTTTAATTATACATGTTTTAATCCTTAAAAATTTAAAATATAATGTATTTTAATTATTGAATGATCTATTATAAAACGTCTTAATTTTTAAAAATTTTGTACTTTCCACTAATATCACAGTATAGAAATTAAAAGTGTTAATTTTAAAGTAATAGAGATTAACGTATTAATTATGATAAAATTTGAAGAAATTTTAGTAATTTATTCAATAAAAAATAAAAAATTTTAAAATTATTTATTATTTATACTTAAATTTTAAATTTTTTAATGAGTTTTCTAATTTTGTTGAAATTATCTTTTAGGCTATCTACGAGATAAACTTTATGTATTATATATTTAATGGATTTTATACGTATATAGGCCTAATAAATCACCTAAAAAAGTCAAAATTTTACGTTATTTTTCAATTCTATCCAAAAATTTAAATTTTGTCAATTTTATCTCAAAATTTAAAATTAATTGCAGTTGTGGCAAACTCTTAAAATTGAAAATTAATTACAGTTGCAGCAAACTCTCAAAATTGAGAGTGATAATGTGTGTTTTATCTGATATGACATCTAAACATGGATTAAAAATATATTATTTTATTATGAAACCCATCTTTTATCATCTAAAATTGATAGTTAGACAATGTTAGCCATAGTTACTTTTCTCTCGTAAATACTATTCAATGAAATTAAACATGAAAATCATATTCTTAACAAAGATTTAAAACCCATAAATAATAAAAAGAAAGAAGAAAAATAGGGCAAGCCACCTAGTCGCCATGAGGCACATATGTTGGAACTGTCAGGGATTGGGGCGGTCCCTGACAGTGAATTTCTTGAGGAAATTAATCAATTCCTAACGCCCAGAGATGGTTTTTATCTCAGAGACTAAGAATAGTTCTAGCTACTTGGAGAAATTGAGGAAGAAATTTCGGTTTGAGCAAGCTGAGTATGTGGAGCCCATAGGAGTTGCAGGGGGCCTTCTTCTTTAGTGGAATCAATCATTACAGGTAAGCATTCTAAACAAATCCCCTTATTTTATCCATACTTTTTGTAAGAAGATTAATGATGGGAAATCTTGGTACCAAACCTTTGTTTGGGGAAGTCCTTATAAGGAAGACAGAGATTAGGTATTTGAGGAATGGTATCATTTGAAACCAGTAGATGATGCAGAATTGTTATGTATAGGGGATATGAATGTTATAGTTTCTAATTTTGAAAAAGTGGGAGGTAGAGCATGTAATGCAAATAGCTTTAAAAGTTTTGTGGAATGGATCAATAGGGCAGAGCTTTTCAATTTGGGGTTTAAGGGTCCTGGATTTACATGGTATAATAAACAGTCTGGAGTAGGCAGGATAGCTCAGAGACTTAATCGTGGCTTGGCTAGCTATACTTGGAGAATTATGTTTGGTGCAGCTCAAATTTTCCATGGCAAACTTATAGGATCAGATCATCGACCTCTGATCTTAGATTTCGACGCTTTTAAAAGAAGGAAAGGCAGGGGATTTCTTTTTGAAAGCAAATGGTTTGCTAATCAAAATTGGAGCTCAATTGTCAGTCAGTCTTGGAATTCCAGTGATCAGTCTCAATCTTTAGAGGGAATTAGTAAAAAATTGCAGGATTGTGCTAGAAATTTATCTCAATGGCATAAAGAGGAGATAGGCAACAGTAAACTTAAAATTCAGCAATTGTAGGAACAACTTGAAAAAATTTATATGGGCTTATGACTGATATGAACAAGATAAAGGAAAAGCAGCTCTTGCAGGAACTAGATGTGCTTTGGAAAATGGAGGCTTACTGGAGACAGAGATCCAGAATTCAATGGCAGACATAAGGGGATAGAAATATAGCTTTCTTTCATGCTTCAGCAATTCAAAGGAAACAAAAAAAATTGATCATGAGACTCAAAGATCACAGAGGCAGATGGTTGGAGCAAGAACAAGAGATATAATATGAAATTCTTAATTTATTCTCTGATTTGTACAAATCAAGTGATACTGGGAATTATGAAGCAGTCATAAACAAGATAAGGAGAGTGATTCCAGATTATTCAAATACATAATTATTAGCTCCAATTTAGGAACATGAGATTAAAGATGTAGTCTTCTCTCTTGGAGGACACAAAACACCAAGACCAGATGGGTTTCCTGGTATATTCTATCAGCAAAGCTTGGGATTTATTAAAGGAGATATCATTGCAGTAGTCCAATGGTTCTTTCAAAAAGGAGTGATGCCATCAGAAATCAACAAAACTCTGATTGCTTTGATCCCCAAAGTCTCTGCTCCATCCCAAGTATCACAATATAAACCAATTAGTCTCTGCAATTTCTTATATAAAATTATATAAAAAATTCTTGTTATGAAATTGAAACCTTAGATGCATTTGTTAGTGCATGAATGTCAAGCTGCTTTTATTCCTAAAAGATGCATACAAGACAATATATTGATAGTTCATGAAATTTTGCATGCTTTTAAAAAGATGAATCATAAAAAGAATTCAGGGTGTGCTATCAAGTTAGACATGATGAAAGCTTATGATAGAGTAGAGTAGGAGTTTTTAATAGAAGTTATGAGGAAGATGGGCTTCAATGAATATTTTCTTAATCTTGTGTATAAATGTATATCAACTGTCTCTTATGACATTCTTATTAATGGGGAACCTACAAAATTTTTCTTCCCTTCTAGAGGCTTAAAACAGGGAGACCCCCTTTCTCCTTATTTGTTTTTGTTTGTCTCTAATGCCCTATCATCTCTTATAGAAAATGCAGTAGCCAAGGGTAAATTGAAGGGATTCCAAATTAATAGAAGATGTCCAACAGTGGCTCACATGCTCTTTGCTGATGACACCATTTTATTTGGACAAGCAAATGTGGAGGAAGCACTTCAATTCAAGAGAATTATTCAGATTTATGGGGAAGCCTCTGGTCAGTGCATCAATCCATCTAAGTCCTGTGTTGTCTTCAGTAAAAACACTCCTGCAGAAATAAAATCCCATATATCTTCCTTATTGAATATGAAGCAAATGGATGAGAATGAAAAATATTTAGGTCTCCCTGCCCAATGGGGGAGATCTAAAGCTACAACCTTTTAATTTCTTATACAAAAAGTTAAAAATAGAGCTCAATCATGGAAACAAGCTCTTATCTCATGCAGGACCTTGAACAAGTAGAGAAAGATCTCTGGGAGAAGAATGATGAATTGGCTATTGCAAGGATAAAGATAAAAGCTGCTGAACTTCATTACAATCGAGCTGAAGCAAATCTCAAAAAGGTCATCTCCAATTTCCTTAACTCTGGCAGTTATAAGTCAATGATTATTGCAGAGAGTTATAAGCTGGCTATTGATTTTTACAATATAGTGCTTGATGAAGCAGTTGTGAAGTTCTCTGGCGTCTTGGCTTATGTTCCGAAGAGGAAGCTTGGTGATATACATGCTCCTCTTAATAAGTCTGAATTTGCAGTTGCTAAAGAAGAGGGGAGCAAAATCCCTGCCTTTGAGGAATTTATTGCACAAAGAGAGAAAGAAATATATAGGGCTTTTAGTTTGGGATATGTACTTCCTAGCAGCTCTAAGCCACCTTCTACTAACCTTCCACGCGATCCTACCGAGATACCTCTTGTGGTTCAGTCTGTTGAGCCTCTGTATGCTGTTAAGCCTTCCTCTGACCCAGACACTCTACCTATTCCATTTTCATCTGCTTCTGCCTTAGCTTTGTTTCCTTCTGCTTCGGCTTCTTCTATATCTTCTTCTGATTTGGCCATTGTTCCCTACTCTTCAGTTCCTCCTGGATGATTTTCTTTCTTTATTTGTGTTTTTTTTCTTGGAAAATTGACTAAAGGTATAGGCGTCATCTTACCTGATATACTTTTGTGTAATAGCCATAGTATCATCCAAGGACCGAGGTGTATGTCTACATAATGCCTTGAAGTAGTCTCGATGAGTGGTACCATTTTGAAGCGCTTCAACTGCCCTTGCTTGATTGAGTTGAGTGACTTTCAAGGCTTTCCTATTAAATCGAGCCACATAGTCCCTCAATGACTCATTATCTTTCTAAACCACAACCTTTAAGGATTGTGTCCTTCTCTCTATAGGGATGCTGGAGGCAAATCGGTGCATGAATGCCTCAGCAAGCTATTTGAATGAACTGATACTACCTTCTTCCAAACCATCAAACCACCTTATGGCTTCCCCATCTAAAGAACCTCTGAAGCCCCTTTTTACTCTCTATATATTTTCTCTCTCTCTCTCTTTACTTTATTGCTTTATATCTCTTCTTATTGTCTTTGATATACTGAGTTAATAAGCCGATTTACAACACGTTATCAGCACGAATTCGTTCTATCGTTATTTTGAATTATTTTTGACGATTTATTTTCAAATCGGCAATATCCAAAAGCCTAAAAAGTAATATCATAATGAATCAAATTTGAACAATATTTTTAATTTCAAAATAGTCAAGGCTTATGTCTCAGATGGTCCGTCTCATTCGACGGTCAAGTTCTTAACAACGGCCACGATTTGAGAATAGACTATACTTGTTGCGACGATTTGGATTCAAGTATTTATAGGGATTAATTTTGATTTTTTTTGCTTATTCTTTGGATTTGAAATTGATGAACACATGCAGTCATGGTGACCGTTGTACTGGTGCAAATAATGCTTTGTCACTTGTAGTCAACAATCATAGCTCCACATGCAGTCATGGACATAGTGATAATTGTACTGGACCTACTGGTGCAAATAAATCTCATATTTTACATTTGTGATAAAATATGGGAAATCTTTGCATGGTGAGGCAATCAATAATGGGTGGATTTTAATTGATGGTTGATGGGTATGCAAGCATAGGACATATGGCATATGCAAGAATGCTTTTCCAATTAAAATTAATGGTGTTGCTGAACTCCAGTCACAATTTCTTCACCAACAGTTAGATTTTATTCACCAAATTAATTTATCACCATCAGTCAAAGGAGGGATGACTATAGCGCTAGAGGTATGGATAATAAAGGTGGTGTTTTTAAGATATATGATTATTATTTTTGTGATAATAATTTTATTATTATTGTTTGATGAAGATATTATTATTTGATACTATTTAATTTTAATTAAGTAAACATAATTTCTGAAGAACTTGTATTCTAAATTCTAGTTCCTGAAGAACTAGTATTATTTGTAGTTTATAAAGAACTTCTATCACTATAGAATTAAAATAAATTAATACAGTTCCTGAAAAACTTGTATTCTAAATTCTAGTTTATGAATAACTAGTATCATCTATAGTTTATGAAGAATTTGTATTCCTATAAAATTAAAATAAATTAATACAGTTCCTGAAGAACTAGTATTATCTATAGTTCTTGAAGAACTAAATAAATAAATAAATAAAATACAAATTCTTAAAGAATTGGTACCTTAAGTTCCTGAAAAACTTGTATTCTAAATTCCTGCAGAATTAAATAAATTAATACAGTTTCTGAAGAACTAGAATTATCTACAGTTCTTGAAGAACTAATTAAATAAATAAATAAAATATAAATTCCTGAAAAATTAGTACCCTAAGTTTCTGAAGAACTAAGTATTCTAAATTTTTGGTACACTAGTATTCTAATTTATTAAAAAACTGATATCCTACGTTCTTGAAGAACTAAATAAATTGTCTATAAATTTTTGGAAGACTGATTTAATTATGATACTATTCTCTTTAAAATACAATTCAATTATGTATAGAATTATTTCACAGCTGAAATTGTGTAGTGATAAAGTTATAGAACATAATATGTAATAGAAAACATATATTATTTTTAT
>CATKHJ010162497.1:0-12002 GCA_949750685.1 Vernicia montana | reverse complement strand
TTGGGTTTGATCTTGCACCCGTAAAAGGATTGTTGATAGTGAAAATCTCAAGTGAAGCTTGAGGAGTGGATGTAGGCAAGGAGTTGGCCGAACCACTATAAATCTTGTGTTTGAATCTCTCTTCTCTACACTCTTATATTTGTTGATTATTTGATTATTTGTTTGAATGATTTAGATATTCACATAATCTTAAAATTTCTTATTTGCTTTGATTAATTGCTTCCGCTAATATTGTTTTAATATTCAAGTTTTTCAAAGCAAAAGTTTTTAAATTGAAATTGATTTTTAAAAATCTTATTCACCCCTCCCCTCTAGGATTTGCCATACTTGGACCAATAAAATTCATAAGCAGCAAGAACTTTAAACAATGGTGCAATCAATCCCCTATGAAAGCATTGAATTCTAGCAGCTTCATCCGGTATAAGAGTTGGAGCATATTTACTCAATTAGCTAAATTTCTTAACATATTCTGAAACAGTCATGTTCGGAGTCTGTACCAGTCTTTCAAACTCCAATGTTCTGGCTTATTTTACACTTTTTGGTAAGAACTCATCCACTACTTTTTCTTTAAAATGCTCCCAAGTAATTTTCTCACTATTCTTAAGCATTCCAACTATGCTTCTTTTAAACCATTCTTTAGCATCTTCTTTCATTAAATGCCCAGTAAATTCCATAGCTCTTCTTTCTGGAATCCTCAAAATTCATGCTTTTTCTTCCATTTCTTCTAAGAAATCCGTAAGGTCCACATCACCTTTTACTTTGAATGTTTTAACTTCAAGAACTTTTCATAACTGATTTTCTCTATTTGTGGTACATTTTGTGGCTGAGGAGGAACCACTGGAGGAACAATCAGAGTAACAGAGGCAACTAGAGCAGGAGGAACAGGCTACTGTCTCTGCTGAGTAACTAACTCAACTAACATTTCATAATTCCTTTGGAGTTGGTCTAACCTCTGTGCTACTGCAGCCACATCAACTGGAGGTGTAGGGGGAGGAATTGCATTATCCCACGCTCGGCTAACAGAACCTTCTTCAGGAATAATAAACCTTCTAGGACGACCTCAGCCACGTCGCGGAGGCAAATCCATAAGCTGAGGAAAGAATAAGGTAACCTCAAATTTATAACATAAAATTATACGCAAATCTATATCAAAAGAAACAGAACAATGACGTGATAGAATCCTATACTCCGTAGTTTCCCTAATCATGTATATACTTAGGTTATAAAGCCTATAATATTTCAAATAGTTTCAAACATATACTTTGATACTACCTTTATCACGACCCAATTCAGGAGCCGCAACGATCATAGGGCATGGGTAGGTATAAGACCACCAAAACCTGTAGAACCCAATAATAACAATGAATTTCCCCGTATCAATAAAATATCAATTACAATATCAATCATATTTTCTATCACATTTTAACCCAATTATACCATTTATAATATCATTCCATTACATCTTAATTAAATAGAAAATATCTACTGTCTAAATCCATTCAAATACTACAGAGTGTCTAGAGGAATAATATAATAACACACCATAAGCAATTTAAATAATTACATTAAAGATAGCTTCTCGTGAAGGAAAGGAAAACAAGAAGCTCAGTCTTCTCTGTTTCTAGCATTTTCTACTCTAACACCTGAAAAAAATGGTGAAGAGGGGTGAGCCTTCAATTCAGGAAATTATGTAATATACCGATATCTGAGGGCTGTATGAAGAAATATCATATATTAAAATATGGGTTAGAACAATAACATATATATGTGCCTGAAAGAAAAGGCACCACATAGACAGAACCACATAATCAATCAATCACAATCAATAAGGGCAGTAACTTTTCCCTTTTAACAAATAACGCATGCTTGGCCGAGCATACGCCTAGAGTACATAGTCCTCTCTAGGTAAGACACTGACAAATTTGACTCTATCAGCTGAGTCACCGGTGCACACAACCTAATGGCTTATCCCCTATTAATATAGGCGTTCTGTTACAAATATGGTTTATGGTTCGGTCAAAGGTTCGGTAGGAACAATAACAAAATATAAACAAAAATGGTCTTTTAATAATCATTGGGCAATATTCAATAAATTCTGGTCAACAAAATATTATTAACAATAAACCAATCTGGTCAATATAACAAAAAGAACTCAAAGATCAACATCAATAATGATATCATCAATAAATAATAATAATCAATATAATTATTTAGAATAAATAATTAAATAGGATTCGTAATAACAATTTTATGATAGGTTACCATGTATCGATATATTCCATAACTCACCTCTCTATGCAAATTTCTCTAATCAATTTCAATCATCTCAACAAAATTCACAATAATATATGGTCCACTGACCTACAATAAATTTCTTAATTTAATTATTATTGAATTTGAACTTAGGATTTCTATAAATCCATATTAATTAATTAATAAATCTACATTAAAAATTACTACATATCTAATCTATTACTCAATCGTATAAAATGATTACCTTCTAAGATTAGAATAATTATTTGAAACAAATTTAAATAATCAACTGTTTCTTACTAGAGGTTCGCTGGAAAAGTGACCGGAATATAGTAGAAAAAGTTAAATCGGTAACGGATTTTAACAAAATAAATATCAACAAATTCGTCTCAGAATGATGGATCCAAAAATAGCGATCCTTTATGCCGTTCGTCGGAGATTAGTCGAAAATCTGCTCCGGTAGTCCTGATATCACCGAATTTCGGTTAAAAAATTAAAGTTAGTCCAAAATTTACAAATGATATACCAAATCGAAGTTGGGAAGATAAGGAATCCAACTGTACCAAAATCGTCAGGAACAGAGGTCAGAAAGTTGATGAAAAAGAGCTCAGAAGCTGCTGGCCGACGTCCCTCTTTGGCGGCGCGTGCGGCGGTGTGAGGCAGTGGATGGAGACGTGGTTGATGGCGTTGGAAAGATCTTTCTCTCCT
The DNA here is from genome assembly GCA_949750685.1 of Vernicia montana. Classification (NCBI taxonomy): domain Eukaryota; kingdom Viridiplantae; phylum Streptophyta; class Magnoliopsida; order Malpighiales; family Euphorbiaceae; genus Vernicia; species Vernicia montana. The sequence goes on along the minus strand of CATKHJ010162497.1, from coordinate 9,041 downwards.
CTTTCCAACGGTACGACGCGTGCGCCATTTCGATGACCGGAAGGCGACGAAACGGCCGACGAAAGCTTCTGTCTTCACTTTCTCTCTCTCTCTCTCTTTGATCGAGGCAGCAGCACTGATTGGTTCTTTTGAACCAATCAGCTGCTTTAATAATGCTGTCTGCCAACTTTTTTTTTTTTTTTTCAAATAACAATTTAAAACAATTTTAGTAAATAATAAATAATAATAATTTTATTAATACAAATAAATACCAAATATTTTCAATTATACTTAAATAATATCAAATAATATTATTAACACTAATAATAAATAATTAACAATTACTAAACAATTATAATAACATTTTTACAAAAATAATTAATATTTTAAAAATTTTCTTAAAAAATTTTATCAATTAAAATATTTATTTCATTTAATAAATAAAATACCCAAAATATAATAATTGACCAAATTAAAATTCAAGATATTATATATATATATATATATATATACACATTGAAATTGAGGATAATACATATTTACCTTAATTCAAATCAAGAGCAAAAATGCTCTTCCAAACAAGATTTTGCCTATAAAAGCTTAAACAAAAGTACAAAACATATAAGCACAAAGTCATTCACAAGAAAAATTTTGATATAGGACCCCAACATCATTCTTCAAACTAGCAGGTAATTTTGAAACCAGAAAGAGGGGGGAATAAATTCCCTAGCAATTGACTAACAATACGCTTTTCTCATTCTGACCACTCTAAATGCTTTATTGAAGCTCCAACTTAAATAAATTTGCAATATTCCACCTTAATCAGAGAATTAGTGTTGATCTTTTACTCAAAACACCAAATATAGAGATTGATTGAAAATAAAACCCCTAATCTCTCTAGAAACTTAGACTAAAGCCAAAAGACCCATCTAAGGAGCACAAAATACTAGATTTAGAGAGAAAATGGCATAAAGCCATGAGTATGTAGGAGAAAACTAATAAAAGATTAAAAAAGAAAAAAAAAATGAGAAAATAAAAATGAGAGGAGGGAGTCACCAGCTAAAATGGTCGGAGACTATAGCTCTCCCCTAGATCTAGTTAATAAAAGACTGGAGAGAGAGATATGTTTAGAGAAAGACTGAGTTTTGGAAAAATATCAAAACTCTGGTTTGTGATCAATAATTTAGATTCAATAGTTTTGAAAACACTAATAGTAGATTCAAAAAGTAATATCAAATAGACTCTATAAGATAATGAATGAGGATGAGCTCGGATGAAGATGGAAACTTGACATTGTGTATGATGGTGGGTGATTTGTTGGTTATTGTTGAGAAAATCTGAGAAAATGAGAAAAAGTAGGGGAAAAAGAGAAAAGAAAATGAGACAAAACAATTCAAGGATATTTTTTGAAGTTAAAACTTTATTTTCTAGCATTGACGTGCTCTTTTTTTTTTTTTTTTTTTTTCGTTTAACTAAAGATTAATATGCTTAAGTTAAATAGAAGGACATTGTATAATGGAACAAATCCCTAGAAGCTTAGTGACATCTTCAAATAAAATATTTTTTTTTTAAAAGTGAATTCATTTATTTTTATCTCTCCCATCATTTTCTTTACTCAGCTTCAACTTAGTGACATCATCAAATAAAACATCTCGAAATCCCAAATAACGATCTGCCAAAAAAAAAAAAAAAAAAAAAAAAAAAAAAAAAAAAGAAGAAGAAGAAGAAGAAGAAGAAGTTTATTGTCTGAAATTTCAGTATAAATATATAATTTTTATTGGTAATTTTATTTACCGACAAAATACCAATAAAAGAAAATGATCGGTAAAATAATTATCGGTGCATAATTTATCAACTAAATGTAAAATCGCCGGTAATTATTGACCAAATTTTTTTCAGTAAATTGTTTCATTTTAGTAGATAAATAGGAAAATATGTTGTTGGGAAAATAATTCACCGACTAAAATATTTGTCAATAAATTATTGGTAAATTTACCGACTATTTTTTTTATCGGTAATATTTTAAAAATAAAAAATATTGTCGGTAATCCGTCGGTAAATTTAATTTTTTTTAAAAAAAAAATTTAAAAATAAAAAATTTTGTCGGTAAACCATCGGTAAAGTTATTTTTTTAAAAAAATATTTGTTTTAAAAATAAAAATATTTTTATTTTTTTACAATAATTTTTTAAAAAAAATTTATATTTTAAAAAAATTAAAATATAATTTAAAAATTAAAATTATTAGGATGAATATGAAAATTAAAAGAAAAAAAAAAAGAGGATGTATGAGAGATTATAAAATAAATTAGTAAACTTAAAAAAAATATTATGGCTAAAATTAAAAAACTAATTATATTTCAAAAATAAAAAAAGAATAAAATAAACCTAAACAAAAAAAGAGAGAGAGAATGAGAAATTAAAAATTTAGTAAATTTTTTTCAAAACCACATTAATACAATCAAGTTAAACAAATATAAATAACGAAGTATAAAAACTAAAGAAACTATAAAAAAAATCTAAATCTAAGAAATTTGAAATAAATTAAATATATTTTTTCTATTCAATATTTAGAAGAATTTAAAAAGTAAAATAAAAAAAAGAGTGAATAAAAAAGAAAGAGTATAAGAGAATATGATATGTAGTAAATGATGAAAAGAAAATGAAGAAGTGAAAGAAAGAAAAAGAAATAAAATAAGTGAGAAATAGAGAGAGAGTGTGAGCAAAAGATAAAAAGTGAGAAAGATAAATTAGAATGTGAAAGAAAATGATGAGAAAAAGAGGAGTATTCCTTCTATACTTGTTTTTAAACAATTTACTGACGGTTTATCGACGAAAATTTTGTCACTAAATTTTTCAAATAAAAATTTGGAGGGAAATTTCTCTTCAAAATTTTCATTTACCGATAAAATTCTATCCGTAATTAATTTTTGAAAAAAAAAAGTTTAGTGAAAATTTAAAGGGAAATTTTCCTTCAAAATTTTTATTTACTGACGAAATATTCCGTTGGTAATTTATTTTATTTTAAAAAAACTTTAGTAAAAATTTGGAGGTTACATAAATTACCGACGAAATATTTTCGTCCATAATTAAAAAAAATAATTTTTTAATAATTACCAATGGAATATTTTCTTGGGTAATTAAAAAATGATTTTTTATTAAATAACGATGGAATATTAAATTAAAAAAATAAAATTTCATAAATTTTTTGATATAAATTTATCAACGAAAATTTTTATCGGTAAATTATTACTTAAAAATTGTGAAATTTTATTTTTTAATTTAGCAACAGAATATTTTCGTCGGTATTGCATAAAAAAATTATTATTTTTAATTACCGTCAGATATATTCTGTCGGTAATTAATAAATAAAATTCTTAAAATTTTTTGGTATTAATTTACCAATTGAAATTTTTGTCGGTAAATAATTGTTAGTAAATCGTTGGTAATTACTTACGCGATTCTTAGGCGTCTTATTTAGTAATGAAAAATTTTAGTCGATAAATAATTATTAGTAAATTATCGGTAATCTGCCGAGAATTGCAATAAAAAAAGATTTCCGTCGATAATTGAGTAAAGTTACCGACAAAAATAATTCCACCATTAAACTGTGATTTCTTGTAGTGTAAGTTTCTCGTCTAAAAGCTTAAAGATTCATATTTGATCATAATTAATTTAGTGGCTTGTGAATCACAAGTTGATATGGTGGAAGAGTTTCTTTCTCTTTTGGGTTTTTAATCATTTTCTTAATTATATGCCCAAAAGTTCAATTTTGTTAACAAATTTTGGTTTCTTTTTCGTAAATCATTTGACAATAAACAGGTTTTGAGGGAATTATATTCTTGTGCGTTTCAGACCAATTTAGAACTCATTTATGGGCCTAAAATTAATGGGTTACTGATCATTCTCACCATTTTAAAGGTGGTTCTCAAGGTGTTTTAATTTGCGACAGCACCCAACACCACCATAATAGCACTTGGGTTTAATGACTTACTAATTTCTCTTTTTTTTAAGCCACAATAGTTTCATGTTCATGGTTCTTACAAATTCACCATTTTTCTCCGACTCCCACCAATATGGCAGTGGAGGAGAATGAATCGGGAACCAAAAATAAGTACTCTGAACAAAGATGAATGGCAATATCTTAATCCATATTTATCATAATAACATTTTTCTTTTAAAAAAATATATATTCTTTCTCTTGTTTTAGTGAAGTTTGAGTTAGTATCAGATGTTCACAATCTGTTTGATAAAATTCCTGAAACAAATGCATATACATCTTGGCTGGCTTTAGAGAGAATTTAACGGTGAGAAAGTAAAATGATAAATCTGTCAGTTTTTTCTCCTTGTCAACGTGTGTATTGCACATCAATTTCAATTGACCAACAAGTGCTTAATAGATAGAATTTTGTAAGTTGAGGCGAATGATAGGTCAAATGAAAAGTTTAAGAGTGCACAAGATCAATCGTGTAAAATTTAGGTTATAAATTTAGCCAAGGTATAAATATAGTATTATAAGTTTTATAATGATGGAGATCATAATATATGAATAAATCCTGCTACAAGCTATTTATTTTAGATCTCACTAAAAAAAAAAAAAAAAAGAGAGAGAGAAAAAGCTACATGGAAAATTTCTTATTTCATTGACATCACTCATTTTAGTACACTCCACATTAAAGCATAATAGATACCGCATAGCATATAATAGCATTATTAACAAGTGCATACATAATTTGGATAGTAGACTTAGGTTGGATTCTCCTCCAATGCTAAAAATAAATAAATAAATAAATAAAATACAACATAGCATACAGCCTCTTATAAAAAGAGAAAAAAAGAAAATAACAAGTAATCTTGAGATTAAGGATGGATTGGAATAGGAATCAATGTAAGGTCTACTTTTCTTTTGACAGTACCTCCCAAAATATCATTCATATCAAGATTCTCCGCAGTTACTCCTTGAGGAAATTTCCAGTCAAAATGATATAGTAAATTTGCAAGGATAAACTCCATATTAACTATACCGAATGTTATTCCAGGACATATCCTCTTTCCAGCACCAAATGGAAGCAATTCAAAATTAGTACCTCTAAAATCAATTGAATTGTCAATGAATCTCTCAGGATAGAACTTGTGAGCATCTTTCCAGACCTTAGGGTCTCTTCCAATTGCCCATGTATTAATGAATATTCTAGTATATGGAGCAACATCATATCCGTTAACCTTAGTCTTTTGGCTAGACATTCTTGGAATCACAGCCCCAGGAGGATGTAATCTGAATGTTTCTTTTGAAACTAACCTCAAATATTTCATTTCATTAAGTCTTGCTTCATCAACATTTCCATTTTCACCAAAGAAACTCCTCAATTCTTCTTGTGCTTTTTTCATTGCATCTGGATTCTTCGCCAACTCTGCCATTGCCCATTCTATACTTTTCGAGATCGTATCACTTCCAGCTCCAAAGCTTTCCTACAATCAATGTAATACAATTCATTATTAATAAATGGCCTCCAAAATTATGAATTTGCAAGTTCAAATATCAGAGAAAACCTAATTAAAAAAAAAACAATAATTATACTTACAAGGATTGCTCCTTTGATGGATACATCAGTTAAAGGAACATCGAGATTTCCACTTTGCTGAAGATCTAAAAAAACATCTAAAAGATTATCAGATTCTTTCTTGATACCCTTTTTAGCAGCCTCCTGTCTTTTAGCTCTATGCTCAACTAAAATCTGCTGAAGAATCGCATCAGTGTCTTTAAACAATTTAGCCATTATTTTCCTTCCTCCAAAAATGGAATGAAACCATTTAAGGGAAGGAAAAATATCAACAATAGTAACGCCATTGGCTCTCACATTAATAGCATCAATAAGTCTTAATAAATCACCTTGTTTTTGAAATTTATCACCAATAGCATTTCTCGTAATTATAGTATTTGTTAAATTAACCAAAGTATGACTAAGATTAACTGGAGAGCCTGCTTTTGATTTAAGTAATTTCAATAGTTGGGCAACTTCTTCTTCTCTCACATATCTGAATGACTGAACTCTTTTTGCACTTAGCAATTCTAATGTGCAAAATTTCCTCATTTGTCTCCATTCATCTCCATATGGTGCAAATACAATATCTTCACGATTATACATTGCTACTTCCGCGGCGAGAATAAGAGGTCTTTCGGCGAAAATTGGATCCTGAGTTTTCATTACTTCTTTAGCCAATTCCGGTGAAGAAAAAATAAGGAAAGGAACTTGCCCAAGTTTAATTTCCATCATAGGTCCATAAGTTTTGGCCAATTCTGTTAGCCGGCGATGAGGTGTTTCGCCGACGAATTGATGAATATTACCTATTATAGGTAATTTCCATGGTCCTGGTGGACGGTTAGCATTGTTGTTTTTTTTCAATATTTTCAATAATATGAAAATGAAAAGAAGGAAGCTAAAAAGGACTGGAAATGAGAGAATTTGTTGTTGATCCATAGGTTTTCTTTGGTGAGGGTAGAGAGAATATTTGAATTGAATTTGAGTCTGAGTGAGTGACGAGTAGTTATTTGCATATTTTCGTTCCTTTTATAATGCATTTCATTTACTGTAGTACAGTTTATTCATAAATTAATTCAATAAAAATAAAACACATTAATTAATGATGTCATATTAATGATTTTACATTACATTATTAATTAATGTGTTTTATTTTTTTTTTTTTATAGTTAATCTATGAATAATATGATAGATTGAATCTACCTAAAAATTTCTTTATTATAATAGCGAGTGATGACTATCAAATTAATGCATTTGATTATTATTTTTTAACACATTTAATAAAAAGAAAATATTACAATCAAAAGGAATCACATTACATGAGTCATTATAAATAAATATTTTTTTTTATTGGAGATTGAACGGGCCAAAATAATATTATAGACTATACAACATAAATAGCATTTTTCTCTAACATCTCTCATCAAATTGGTGATAATTTTTATAGTTTGGAAGATTCGAACATGAGATATCTCATTTTTCATACTCCTCCTAAAGAAGATGAGAAGGCTAACTAGATTACGAGAAATTCTTAGTTATATTAAGTCTACTAGTTTATTCATAAACTAACCAAATAAAAATAAGGCATATCAATTAATGATGTCACATTGCATCATTAATTGATATGTTTTATTTTTATTGGGTTAGTTTAGGGCTATAATCGAGCTGAGCAGAGCTTAAACCCGAGTTTTAACTTGCTCAGACTCGGCTCGATAATTTTTTTATGAGTTCGAGCTCGAGCTTGGATTGAGCTTAAAAATCATATTTAAACTCAACTCGGCTCATCAAAAGTTTGTTTATAAATTATAATCGAATTTGATTCGAGCCCGATTCGTTAATAAATTATAATTGAATTAAGTTTGAGCTCGACTCATTTTAAAACTCGTTTATAACTTATCAGAATACTCAACTTTTTAAATATTTAGTTTTAATAAAATAAATATAATAAAAAATATTTAAAACTAGTATAAAAGCAAAAATATTTAATTAGTAAAAAAATATCTAATTAGTAAAAAAATATGTAATCATAAAATTGAGCATACATGTATCATAAAGATATTAATGAATAAAAAAGATATTTTTAAAGATTATAATATTAAATTATATAATAAGGAAATATTGGATTATGTTAATTAGGAGTATATATATTTTAGTGAAATTAAATTACCAAAAATATTATAGGAGTATTAAAAAATATATTTTTGAGGTGTCAAAATAATAATTCATAAAGATAATATACTTTGGTACATAAAATCATTAAAATATATTACATATCAAAATAACTTAACTTGTCCAAAACAAATAGGGATATTTCGCTCTCATCTCGGATTCTACTTCCCACGTACACTATTCAATAGTGTAATTACACCACATTACTTTAACCATAGGGATTTCTTTAGAACGAAGCTTGCGAATCTAAAAATCTACTATAGCTACAGGAATTTCTTCATAAGACAGATTTTCGCTAATCTGAATCTCTTGTGGCAGTAAAACATGAGAATGATCAGAAATATATTTCCTCAACATAGAGATATGGAATACAGGATGAACATGTGAAAGGTCTGATGGCAAGTTGAAATGATATGCAACTGTTCCAACTCGTTCTAAAATCACATATGGACCTATGTACCTCGGTGCCAACTTCCCTTTCTTTCCAAATCTCATTACTCCTTTTATAGGAGAAACCTTCAGGAAAACGAAATCACCGACATCAAAATGAAAATCTTTACGTTTTGGATCTGCATAGCTCTTTTGTCTACTAAAAGCAGTCTTCAGCCGCTCTCGAATTACAGGAACTCTCTTTGAAGTGATATGAACCAAGTCAGGTCCTGCTAACTGTTTCTCTCCAATTTCCTCCCAACAAACTGAAAATCTGCACTTTCTGCCATACAGAGCTTCATAAGGAGCTATTTCAATACTGGCATGATAACTATTATTGTAAGCAAACTCAATCAATGGCAAGTGCCAATTCCAATGACCTCCAAAATCAAGTATACACATTCGAAGCATATCCTCCAATGTCTGAATTGTTCTTTCAGACTGACCATCCGTTTGAGGATGAAATGCTGTGCTGAAATCTAACCTTGTACCCAAAGCATCTTGTAAAGATTTTCAGAACCTGAAAGTAAATTGGGGTCCTCTATCTGATACAATAGAGACTGGAACTCCATGCAAACAAACTATCTTTTCCATATACAATCTTGCATACTTAGCAACAGAATAATTGACTTTAACAGGAATAAAGTGAGCCGATTTGGTTAATCGATCCACAATAACCCATATAGAGTCATATCCTGCAACAGTCTTAGGTAATCCAGTCACAAAATTCATAGTGATCCTTTCCTATTTCCACTCAGGAATAGGAAGTGGCTGTAACAACCCAGAAGGTTTCTGGTGTTCCAATTTCACTTGCTGGCAGGTTAGACATCTAGAAACAAATTCAACAACATCCTTCTTCATGCCATTCCACCAATAAATACCCTTCAAATCATGATACATCTTAGTGGAACCTGGGTGTACATTGT
>CATKHJ010162452.1:0-21242 GCA_949750685.1 Vernicia montana | reverse complement strand
TATATATATATATCTCTTTACAATAATTTTAAATTCCAATTACCTTTTTTTAGTAGTTCAGGAGTATTCTAAGTTAAATTAAGCATCAACTGAATTTAAATTTTTTTTTCCAATGAAACATTTCATCAAAAATCAAATTATAATCAATAAGAAGATGATAAAACCATTTTATTAATTATGTAAACCGTTGAGGTTGAAATCACCTTTTTAATATTAAAATATATATATATATATATATATATATATATAATTTTATTATTGTCCATCGGTGCATTAACAATTTGAAAAATGAACTAAGATTCCCTATATTAGACAAGTCAATGGAACCAATACAACAAATCTTGAAATCAATTTTTCTCAAGACAACTCAACACAAACAAGCAAATAGTAGATTATTTCTAACCTACCCCATTACAAATAATTGTCTAAATAATAACATAAAATTCTTAAACTTTAGGGCACTTGCCCTATACCTCATGTGCCCTTAATAAGACCCCAAGACCTTAACACATATATACAAAAATTTATTATGTCAAGCGGTGACGCGCTTTCAATTTGAACCATTCCAAATTATAAGAAACAACCAACGAACAGAAGCTAAGCCCCACGTCTTTAACAAACCAAAACACACTCGCACAACAAATTACAAAACCATTCCATTCTTTCAATTTTTTTACCAAATTTTTTTTATTTTTTCTCTTCTCCTTCATCACCATTACTCAGCAGCCATGATGGCTACCCTCCAATCCGATCAACTGAAACAGCTTAAAGACATTTTCCGGCGATTCGACATGGATTCCGACGGTAGCTTAACCCAATTAGAACTCGCTGCTCTTCTTAGATCTCTGGGTCTGAAACCAACTGGCGATCAAATCCATGTTTTATTAGCTAATATGGATGCAAATGGAAATGGGTATGTGGAATTTGATGAATTGGTAAATGCAATTTTGCCTGATATGAACGAAGAAGTATTGATTAATCAAGAACAATTAATGGATGTTTTTCGATCATTTGACAGAGATGGTAATGGGTATATAACTGCAGCTGAGCTTGCTGGTTCCATGGCTAAAATGGGTCAACCATTAACGTATCATGAGTTGTCGGAGATGATGAGAGAAGCTGATACAAATGGAGATGGGGTTATTAGTTTTACTGAGTTTGCTACTATGATGGCTAAATCTGCTGCTGATTTTCTTGGTCTGGCCCTCGCATAGGTCAGTCTTATATATATTTTTATGAATATATATAAAGAAAAAAAAAAAAAACGCTGTTGTTGATAAATTTGATTAATCGTTTTTATGGATTTTATTTTCTTGGGGGATGATCTGATAATCAATGGTGATATTGGATTTGTTGGAGGGTATGGTTTTGGATGATGATGATGATGTATTGACTTTTCTTTTCTTTTCTTTCATTAGTTTCTTTTGTGTGTGTTTGTTTGTATTTTTTTAGGTTTGGTGTTGGAGGAGGAGAGATGTATAATGAGTTAATGACTATGATATTATAAATGAAATTAAACACAAACACACACATAATGACACCTTAATTCCACTTGAAATACAAAACTTGATTGATATTTGATATTTATTCTACTGTATTTTTATGCATAAATTGATAGTGGTATTGATTTTATACAAAATTGAATTATGGGATCAAAATTGAACAAATTAAAAAATCAAAATTAAGATACTGGCAAGTTGCATGTTCGGCTTTAGATTTGATTTATGAGAATGTTGAGTTTGAATTTCATTTGTAATATTTGATATAATTATTTGTTTAATATTTGATAATTTTGTATTTAATATCTTCATTATATATAATATTTCTTTTAAAAAAATCTTCAAATAACAATTACTCCAAATATTATAAACATCTAATAAGAACAGGAATTGAACCTAAAATCTGAAAATTTTCAAGATTTCAACTTTGCTCTTATCCTGTATTAATTAAAGACTCATTGGCTTTTATTATAGTCTAGTGGGTTTTGTGTTATTTGACTTTAAAATGACATATAACCTACTAATTAATTTGTCAACACCGTCTTGTTTACTTCTGTTTGACCTAGCATTTCAATTATGTACACGAAATGCACTTTCATTTCTTTGGTATGATCTTACATGATCATGTCTAATTATCCAATGTTTCCTGTGCAAAAATGGCTGATTAAGAACTATTGATTACTTTTGCACATTTACCCTTATTCTACATTCTCTAACACAACATCCATATCTACACCTTCATGAGTATATTCTATATAAGTAATTTTTTTTTTTTTTAATTTGATTCTGATTAGAATTTCAATTTTTTAACTTATGAAGTCGAGTAATTATAAAATTGAAACCAATTGATTTTATGCCACATTAGACTTGTTTACGAGTTTAAAGACTCGCTAGCCTTTCTAACTAAAATATTAAGATTTAAATAAGAGCTTTTCTTTTCATCACACTTAATTTATTTAACATTTCGATTGGAATAAATAAATTAAAAATATGAAATTTATTTATAAATAAATTCTTATGTTTAAAAAAATACAATTTAAAATATAAAATTTAATTGAATTTCATATTTTTGTATTTAGAACAAATTTATAATTGATTTTTTTTTCTTATTTTGAAAATTACCCTCAATATAATTAAAAAAAATAAAACAACTAACAAATAATTATATTTTATATTTATAATTAGTATTTAATTTATATATATAATAAAAATTAGTTGGAAGAAAAATGTTAGAGAGAAAAAATAATTAGAGGAGAGAGAGAATGTGTGTAGTAAGAAGAGAAAGAGAAATGAGAAAGAAGAGAGAGAGGGGGATGGAGAGGAGAGAGAAAGAACATATGCAAAAGACGAAAAGAAAAAATATTTTTGTCATTAATATTATTTTGTTAGTTTTGTGTAATTCATTTGAAAATTTCATCTATTTTAATGAAATTTAGTTTAGTTATATTTAATTTTAAGAAATTAAATTTGTAGAATTAAAATCAACATTTCTTTTTAATATTTCAAATACAAAACTTTTTAAAAATATGAAATTTAAAGTGAATTCTATAAAATTTGTGAAATTCATCAATTTTTTTTCAAACAGACTGAAAAACTCCTTTTATATGAGTTGGTCTTGGAAATCATAGTCACATAGGATTTGATTTGATCCAACCTATTTGATTAATATTGATGAAAAAAAGAAAAAAAAAACTATTTGATTAATAAAATATTATTATTTTTAATGTATTTTATTATTTTAAACCGGATCTAGACAAAATGTTAAATCTTATTCAACCGGACCCCGCCCAATGACTAAAGCTAATAAGGTGATTGCATACTAACTCTACAACTCAACAAAAATAAGGTTGGATATTGATATTTAAGTTTGTCCCAATGATTGGTGGCGGTGGCTCCAATTCCAATCATATGTGAGCTAATCAGGCAAAGCCAGAGAATATGTCCAGCTAATTTTCACCAAAATAATAAGAGACCTATTCCATCAAAGATTTCTAACACTCTTCTTACTAAATTCTTTGGCAAAAAAAAAAAAAAAATTCTTACTAAATTTAAAATAAATTATTATTTCATTCTTTAAGTTTGATTTAATTAAGTAACTCATTACTTTTTTTTTTAAATTAATTAGTTAATTTCTTAATTTTGATTTCGTCCAATTATTTAATCATTTTATATATTTTCACTGTTAAAATAATATAAAAACACTAAAATGTCACTCTTTTATACTTAAAATTTTCATCTCAACCAAACTTAAATTTTCTATTTTAAGCAAAGTTTTAATTATGCAAATTCAAAAGAAAAAAAAATGCAAATTGGGCTAATTCAAATTAAATATAACAAAGCAAACGAAAATTGAAGAAAATTTGAAAAATGAAAAAACAAAACACACCAAAATCTGGAAAAACAAATATGGGTGGAATGGAAAAAATGGGCAATCTGAAAAAAATGGAAAAACAAAGCAAAAGAAATAGTAATTTACCCAAAATTAAAGGAATGAAAAGAGATTAAAAAAAAAGGGGAAAAACCAGATATGTAAATGCTCCTGCAAATCGTCGTGGTGGTGGTGGTGGTTATATGATGATGGGAGAAAGAGCTTATAAATTGTGGTGGTGGTAGTGATGATATGATAATAATGATGAAGCTCAAGCTCAAAAAATGAGAGTTTTGAGGTTAGGGATTAGGGTATTTTGGAAATAAAATTTTTAGAGATAGATTTTTCAGTTTAGGAATTAGCCGATTAGGGTATTTTGGGAATAAAGAGAGAGGGAGAGAGTTTTTGGTGAAAGATTTGTGAGGTTAGGGATTAGAATATTTTGAGAATAAAATTTTATTTTCTTTTTATTTTTAATTTTTTAAAAAGAAAATGTGAAAAAAAAAATGGACGGAAGATGGAACCAAAATTAAGATATTAATTGGCTAGTTTTTTAAAAAATATAGATAAATTAATTAATTAGATCAAATTTTATTGATGAAATAATAATTTATTCTTAAATTTATTATTTAAATGGACAATCCTGCCCTTTGTATTTTGTAGAGATTTTTTATTGACCCTTAAAAAGAAAGAGAAAAAGTTCAAATTTTACTAGTTTTTTCCATAGATCTGGGTTTCAATTTCTTCATCCCAAACCCTTTTATCCCAGTATTTTGGTCTCAAGAATATTCATATCTGTGCCTTGTTCTCTGTTGCTATTTATGTTCATAATAATAAAGCACTCATCTTGAGCTTTTGAATTGCATCAGAAACCATTCCATGTGGGCATCTTGTTTGTTGCCAACTTTGTGCTATATCAGTTGAACGTGAGGTATCACCCAAGTGTCCTCTCTCTCGTCAGGTGGTTTGAAGAAGTTCTATGAGGATATTTGAATGTTGATTAACGAAAAGTTTACTGTTTTCTAACAAGGATAGCTAATGGACATATACTTCGAACAATAATCAAAAGTATATTTGTATATACACCTAGGATGATTGCTGATTGATAATCACAAATTTTGCATCTTGAAGTTGTTCACTTGAATCTGATTGAATATAAATAGCAACAGAGAACAAGGCATGGATATGAAAATTCTTGAGACCAAGATACTGGTATAAAAGGGTATGAGATTCTGTGCAAAAAAAAAAAAAAAAGGGTTTGAGATGAAGAAATTGAAACTGAGATCAATTTGGTATTATAAAATCTCTACAAAATACAAAGAATAGGATTGCCCATTTAAATAATAAATTTAATAAAAAGAGTGCCAATATGGCCTCCCAATAATAATAATAATAATGTGTTTTTAAATTTAAAGAAAGAAATTGCAGACAAGAAACACTCCAATAATTCTGATCATTTTGTTTGTTTCAAAAGAATTTTCATATTTTCCAAGAAAATTATATATACTGGTAATTGCTATATTTGCCAAGATGATTCTTGCACAAATTCTGCATAAAGACAGACCAAATTGGCTAATCTGGAGATCAAAACAGTGAAACCTAGAAATTCACTTATATCAGACTTCAGACACCTCTGTTGTGTCTCTCACGTGAAGAACACAGGCTCTTAACTGTTGCATCTTCTAGTGAAAGAAACAGCATTCTATCAAATCACACCAGCGAGAAAAGATCATCTGTGGAATGCTTTCATTTCCTGAGATTTTTCACAAGTTCTTAGGCACAATGAACAGAGGATTCGAATAACCTCTTTCAACCCTAAAAATAATTTATAAAAGGAATTCATGATAAGTGCAAACAAAATCTTAACTTCTTGAAGAACATAAATGAACTTGAGGTTCAAGAAAGGCGGTCGTATATTTATGTAAAAACCAGTACTAAACAAATCAAAAATGAATTTTTTTCTCACTTATGTACAAAAATACATTTTACTGCTGATACATGGTGTATGATACAAAAATAAATATAGGTATGGTTTAAAAAACTAAAAATCTAGAAATTAAACTATACGTATGGGCTCAAAAGACTACACTGAGTTATGCTTCCTTACAGTACTGTGTCATCTAACTGTCCTAATCCATGGGGCACACCTTACAGTTGAACAAAAGGCTAGCTCCAAAAGTTCAGTGCAGATATATACAGCAGGGAGGGTTCAGATTTCGAGTAGACAATCAAAGCTCAAAACTGTTGAAAGATGCCATCCAAGAATGATAAGCTAATAACTTAAGTGATACTATCTTTTAACGCCTTGTTCGTGCTGCTTTACGAGCTGTAAAACCCACTGTTGTTGGCCGCAATGAACTTTGGCGCACCATTTCACAGTACTCAGGATCATTTGATTGACCGTCATAGTTCATCCACTGTATCATTTGATGATACATGGGAAAGAACCACGTTTGAATTGCTGAGAATGAGAAATATGGGATCACGGCTGAGATCACCACA
This sequence comes from Vernicia montana, assembly GCA_949750685.1. NCBI lineage: Eukaryota > Viridiplantae > Streptophyta > Magnoliopsida > Malpighiales > Euphorbiaceae > Vernicia > Vernicia montana. The sequence continues at coordinate 14,873 of CATKHJ010162452.1, read as the reverse complement.
AATAGTATCACAAGCCAGTATAAAGGGGCTGGGGCAAGGGCTTCAACGAAAATCTGGTAAGCATTGCCAGAAGCTGTTGGAGATATGGCTCCATATATCAAGAGAAAAATGTACCACAAAGCAATAGAACCCCAAATTAAGACATGCTGCAATATGGTGAAGTAACTAATTGAGAGTGCCATTTGTAAGTTCACAGCCCACACGATGCATGAGTACATTGTTGCACCTAAGATGTCCCTGCCAACAGTTTTCCCATCATCGTTGAATGCTTGGTGTTCTATTGCTTTTGTGCATAAGAAGAAAATGATAACTGCAGTATAAAACCCACTAAACATCCAACTGAGTATTCGGCGCCAGCTGAAGAGTACATTTTGTACCCCTTCTTGGTACAATTGAGGAAACTGCCACAAGAGATGACAAATGGTGAGAAATCGTAGCTAAAACTGTCTGACAGACTCGCAACACATTGGCACCCATAGATATATTATTCTCAAATGAAACTACAGAAACTGTGTCATCATTCACAATTATAAGAGCACAACATCAAGTTATAAGATATATGTTCTTTTTACCTCTACTAATATATCATACGATCAAGATTCAAATGCTTGTCTATGTTTCTATTTCTACCAAGGAATTGTAGTGTGAAAGTTAAATACAAATCAGCAGTACACCCTTCTTTTGTTATTTTGAAAGGTAAAATAATTTTGGAAAATGCCAAAGAGTGACATCCCCATCCACATAGTAAAATAAGTTAAACGAACAAAGGCAAACAAAAAGCAAACCAACAGAACCCTTGATCTACAATCTAAAGTTCAGTATGTCCGGTGATTCCGGGAAGAAACAAAATATCCAAAGCACATAGCATCTGTGCTTTATATAGTCTTAATATTTAAACCTATAAAAAACAAACTACTAATATATAGTAGATTATTTAAGAAATAGACTAATAGCTGTATATGTTGCACAGTTAATCAGTATTGTGATGTAGATGCAACTTGACACGCTACTGGTTCTTTTTAGACATGATAGCTCATGGGGCCTAATCTCATCCCTACAAAGTGGGATGGGCATCCTTCAGTGGTTTCAGTTCAAGAGAGAAACCAATAGGAATCACAAGAAAGTTAGGGCAATGGCTAGGATTAAACATAATGCATATGCATAGTCATTTACAAAATTGGAATAAGAAAAAGACCCCACCAGCTTTTATGTACTATGCTGCCGTATAATTAAAGGTACTAAGCATTGCTATCCATCTAAATGGACACATATTTGAGTTTTTTTAGTTAAGTTTTTGAGATACCTTATGGGTAGATGCTGCAGGTACATCCTGGTCGAGAATACCCAAAGCAACCACAGGAAGTGATGTGAAGAAGACAGAATACAGAGACATAAACCAGTCATTGTATAAAGGCTGTGCAGAGAATGATGCGAAAGCCTCATACAAGAAAATTGTGAAGCCAAATGTGATGTTTTTGTAGAAGAAGTAGCATACCTGCCAACAAAAGAACAATATGTCATTGATAATCATCAAAATAAAAAGAGTTTGAACTCTTGATAAAATGTGATATTTATGAACCATGATTGAAGTTAACTGAAAAACTGGCTTAGAAAATATCCAAGTCATGTTGAAATTCAGACATATGAATGGCATTACCAGTATTGAGATCCTTCGGTAACACCAGTGCCCATGCACAAGTAGCAAACGCTCCAAAAATCGAAATTGAGCAATTGCAACATCACTTGACATAACAGCCTGAGTTGGAAAAAAGAATAAAATAGGGTTCATGAGCCAATAAGAAGTACAAGCGTAGATATAGAAATCATAATATTTAAATTAATTCTATAGAGCACCTGCATTCCTTCAACACCACTGATTCCAACTCCAATATCTGCTTCTTGAAGCATACCAACATCATTGGCACCATCACCAATTGCCAATGTTGTTTTTCCAGTTCCTTCTTTCACTAGTCTAGTAACCTGTATTTTTTAAGTTAAACCATTTAAAACAATCATTCCTTCAAGCAAAGGAAAGAAAAGAAGAAGCAACAGAATGCACCTATAGAAGGGAAAATCACAGAAACAATGATAACCTACCAATGCCTTCTGTTTTGGTGATGAACGACAGCAAATCACAGATGCACAGCCAATAGCAAGCTCAAGAAACATTGTCTTCACATCATCCTCTAAAGCATAAGTAAGTGATTTCCCATCAATGATCAATGCAAATGCATCAGAGCCTCCACTTGATACAGTAATCTGAGCTTTTCCGTCAATTATTTGATGTTGAACACTTTCCTTTGATGCCTGGAAAAAGTAATCAGCATAACACATCAATATTACAAATAAATTCATATCAGTTAAGATGCATCTTTAGTTCCACCCCTCTCACACCAAGGAAAAAAGAATGGTAAAGGTATGAAGAGATCTTTTCTGAAGCATAGAGTTCTACCAAATGCATTGGCACCATCATAAAGCAGGAGAGACATTTTACTTTATTTGAATCCATAGCATAAAAGAATGCTTTTGGACTATATAAAGTATGTTGCCAACCACATCAGTAATTGTAAATTTCTTATTTTTGAACTGCCATTTATGTGCTATAATATTTTTCAGGGCTAGCAAACATCATGTTGACTTGATTTATTAGGGAAGCTTAAGACCATGTCACAACCCACATCCCATATTGGCAGTGCAATGGAGAGACAAGTGGCTTATTTGTTATGCCTAATAATCCCAAAAGCAATTCCAGATAACACATTTTTAATGATGAGTCTGTAGTGTTACAAATGACAGCAGAGTATATCCAAGCCAACTATCATGTGCAGTATGTGATTGTTCAGTTTTGTTTCAATTATAAACTTAGTCACTAGTTACACCATTGCGAAAATTGTTTCGCAGGATCATCCAAGTTGAACAGGACATACTTAAGTCACTTGGATCTCCAAACTATTTCTTTAGACTTATCTTCAAGCAATATAGTTTAGCAGCAAACATAATTTTAATAGAGTCTGTCTTGACAAGTAAATTGCCTGAACTGGATTGAAACTACTGATTGACTAGAGCAATCTTTGGACTCTATATTCCTCGAGCAACATTGTGTACTAACTGGCTTATTAAAATTAATTCCCTTCCAAGAAGTGAATCGCCTGAACTGGATTTAAACTATTTATGGTCTGAAGTAATCTTTACCTTGGTAATGGCTTTCTTGTCTCCCGTTTTTTCCAATGCTTGAATCTCTGGAGTATCCAAATTGATTAAAATTTGCTTCATTCCTTGTCTGAGTAAACTACAAGCATAACTGCACATTCACATTTTTATGTCAGGGTCTCCATGTAATAATAGGAAGTATATACGTGATTTTAAAAGCCTCTATTTATATGCTCAAACAAAGAGTCATACCCAATGTTGATGGCAGTCTCCATTTTGTCTCCTGTTAAAACCCAGATCTTAATACCAGCTTGGGCAAGTTTGTCTATGCATTCAGGGACCTATCAAGTGTAATAGAAGAAAAATCATTCCAAATCTCTAATGAGGTTTTTCTGTTTTTAAAATTTTGTAGCCTATTTTTTCCTACTCACCCCATTTTGGAGTTTGTCCTCAACAGCAGTTGCACCAAGAAGAATTAGATTCCTCTCCATCTTCTCTGACAATTCATCAATCAATGTTTCCCGATCTGCACTTACTGAGTTCTTAGCCTCAGTGAATTTCTCATTAAAATCTTTGTATTCTTCTACATCAAGTTCACGATAGGCAAGTAATAGAGTTCTCAAGCCTGCATCTGCATACTCATTCACATGAACCCTTGTATCCTCTTCAAACTCCCTACCATTCAGGGCAAGCCTTTCAAACATGACACTGCATGGGACAGAGAGTTGTAATGAATGCCCAGTATAACTAATGTCAAACATAATGAACTGCATGAAATCAAAAGTTTTAGCAGATCACAGACCTGTCAGCACCTTTACAAAGTAGTAAAAGCTTTCCCTCATCATCTCTTACTACCACAGACATCCGCTTCCGTGCACTGTTAAACTCTAAAACATTCAAGAGTTTATACAACCTGCATACAAAGAAGTTATGCATTAGGTACTTTTAGAAATCAATAACAACCTGCATATTTGGACATGCACCTATGCTTTCAGATAGAGGTTGTAATGCATTTAAACCCATGTGTTAGCCACCATATAATGCATATCATGATTACCACATGTGCAAAAAAGTGTTTCAAAACATTAAGAACCATATCAAGGGATGTCACCAAGCTTTTTGAGTGGAAGTTACAAGCAAAAAAAAATGTACAAAATAATATTGAGAGACACCTTTAACACAGTTACTAATTGCAGTCAAGGGCTTAAGATCTCAAAAGAAAGTCTTTAACACTGTACAGGCAAGCATGAGGAGAGTAAGACACTGACAGGGTTAACAGATTATGTGAAATTAGAGAAAGGCCAACCAGGGGAACCTAGACAATTGAGTTTGCCTTCTAGAGGTAGTGAAAGAATGAGAAATGCATGGTTTCCATGTGAAGTTCTGACTATGAATTTCTTTTTTATAGAAAGTGATAAAAGATACATACCTTTCAACTTTCCTACCAGACACCAGATCCAACTCTCGCACTGAGATGCTTGTTTGAGTCCTTTTATAGAATTCAAAACCAAGTTCTCTAGCTGCAATCACAAATGCTGCTTCATCTGGTGATTCAGCTTCATATGAAACCTTCCCAGTATCTTCATCCTCTTCAGCTATAGCAGTATGACAGACTGCCAACAAACGGAAAAATTTTTGTATGACAGAAGCATGAGGCTCATGAATCCAGTTTCCATTCATAATCCTTTCATCTTCAAAATTAAAGCCCTTAATGTGTGGTTTTGTATTGGCAGAATCCTTCTTGTGATCCAAACCATTCATTTTTTCATGAGCCCCTGGATTACCTTTTTTTCTATCCATAGCCTTCTCAACTTCTGTGACACCACGGCCATAAGCAGTCCCAGCCACAGTAAACTTGATGAACTCCATGGAATTGCAGGTCAATGTTCCAGTCTTATCAGAAAGTATTGTGTCCACTTGCCCAAGTTCCTCATTCAAATTTGAGGTACGGGCATGTGCTGGTTTGTCAGTCTCTTCATAATACATTTGAATGTCTTGATTGATGAAAATGCTTTGAAGACCTTTAACAATTTCTATTGATACATACAAGGAGATGGGAATGAAGTAGCTATATAGCATTACGGCAGACAGAAAGTGAAGCAATGCAGCCACCACTGCTTTATTAGCATCAAAGTAAATTTCAGAATCATCTGGTCTAAGATACCATCTTTTCATCCTGCCATTATGTAAGTCATCTTCAGTTGTAATGCCAAAGACAATGGATCCAACCAATGCCATCAAAAAAACAATACTGAACAATAGGTAGAAGATTAAGTCCATCTTCCTTTCAATTCTGCTTCTCTTTGAAGGAGGGGCAGTAGAATTTTGCATAACCTTTGTATCATGTCCAGTGAAGACAACTACCCCATATATGAAGTCTGTATTTCTGAGTTTTGAGTCTCTGAGGAGAAGCTGTTGAGGACTGAGAGGATACTGGTTTTCTTCGAACTCCAAAGTTCCAACGAAGGCATACAAATTTGCATTTGGATCTTCACATTTGATAGTAGCCTTGAAATCCTTATAGTCAGAATCCTCATGTAAGGAAGAAGTTGCGTCCACTGCTTGTTTTACTTTCAAATTTGTCTCTCCATCAAGGTTCATGGTCTCGACATAGCAAACTGCATCCTCATAACTAGAGGAAAGCAAAAGGAGGTCCGCTGGAAAGAATTCATCCTTCTCCACCTTCACTACATTTCCCACTCTCAGATTCCTCCATTCAGTTTGCTTGAAAACACCATCACCTTGATGCACTTTAACTTTTCTATTATTGACTTCAATATCCTGCGAAGCCACAACATTCAAAAGTATGAATAAGGCATAATAGCTCTCCATATAGAACAAATAAATTGCCATCAACACATTTCTAATAACAAGCAACAGGACATGGAAGCATTTTAGAAGTCCCAAGTAAAATAGAAACTCTATGGACAAATCTGAAATCTGTACTGCAATTTCCAAAGGAATTAAGCTTATATGAAACAATGCTCGTTCAATTAGAAACCACAACTAAGATTTAAACAGATAAGGCTAATTTTTGCTTATCCTTTACACAGTGTTTATCCAACATCAACATCCATTTGCAGAGGCCATGAAAATTGCAACTATCATGGCAATAAATTCAGAAATAATCTACAGATTTATATTCTTCTTTATATTCCCCCTATAAAAGCTCTTCCTTTCCCCGAGGGGATCACTCACTCGAGCAACACCTTTCCTATAAAATCACTTCCTTTGAAGACTGGTATCACCCAAAGACTCCATGAATTGTCTAATCGAATGCTTGAGTTTTCTCACATATTTCCAATTACTCAGAAGATTTTCAAAAGAACAACATTAAATTAATTATCTGATATAGAACATATTAATGATACTCAATCTGCTGTATAATTGTAATAACAAAAGATAAAACTCCAAGAACTAATGCAATATTTCCTACCATATTTAACAAATAAAGCCAAAAATACCTGCTGCTTTCGCTTCCAATCTTCAATTCCTTCTTTGACCATGGTGACTCCAATAACAAAAACAAGAGGAACAATAGCACTGAGAGCCCCATAAGGGGAAAGAGGTGTGAAGGACAAGATGCCACTAACCAAGAAATAAAAATTTGCCACTCTCCTAAACTGTTCAAACAATGATTTAGGCAAGAAAGAAACAGGAGTATACTTGGTAGTACTAACATAGTTGTTGCTGTATTTTCTAATTGCAGACTCAAAACTGTCAGGTTCATTGCAGAAAACAACTCTTGAAAAGCCTGGTCCCCCTATCTGTGAATGGTCATCCTGAAATGATGCCTTTCCACATCTAAATGAGTAGATCTTGCTAAGGGGCAATCTCCTCTTTTTGCCACCAGCCATTATTATCTCTTCTGCTAGTATTATTCAATGTCACCAAACAAATAACACAACTTTGCTGTTTGTGGGCGTAAAATTGGCACTGATAAATGCAGCTTCTAGAAGAGAAACAACTCACAAGAAAATGCACACAACCAGAATTATGTAAATACCCACCGACTTCTGCTGACAATAACACAACCTTTTTTGCACTTCTCTGAGAGAAAATTTGCACTTGTAAATGAAGCTTCTTTAAGGTAAGCAAATTAGCAAAAAATAACCCAAAAGTATAATTCTCCAATAACTCCAACAAATACCAACTAAAATGAGCTCAAGTTGGCTCCTTGAAGAGCAAATATTCACTATGACAAAAACCCAGAATCACCAACCCCAAAATATTTATAAAAAAATAGCACAAACACCCAAAAAGACAAAAAAAAAAATAATAATAATACTAATAATAGCTGACTATAATAAGAACAGAACCCAGATAAACCTACAGACTTTATTTGGCCAAAGGCTCAAAACTCAAAAACCCATTAAAAAAAAATCTGAAAAAATAGATATGGTAAAAGAATGAGAAGAAAAAGGGAAGAACTTTGAGAGAGAAATACTATAAACAGAGTTAGGCTAAACAGAGGAATAGAACAGAGGATCAGAAAAGACAGAGTCCCCTATGTTTATAAAGTTTATTTATACAAACCCAAAAGCCAATTGAGTGTAATCTTCGCCTTAAACAAAGCAAAGTAGACTGAGTTTAAGTTATTAAACAAAAAAAATTATAGTGAAATTGAGAGTTGTTGGCGGCCATAAATAGACCAAGAATGTGAACATATAATTAATGGAACTTTAATAATAATAATAATAATAATATTCTTGAATTTGAAATTTTCTTGAATATCGAAAACAAGAAGAATGAGGAAATGAAGAAGAAGAAGATGGTGAAGAGAAGATGAAACAGAGACTCTTTGAACGTAGACTTGGATTGGATCTCGCATTTATTGACTTTCTCTTGATTAATTAATTAAAAAAATTAATAATTAGATTAAAATTTTTATTTAGAGTTAGCCTTTTTTTACAATTCAAATAAATAATAATTAGATGAATTTTCTTTTTTTTTTTTTTTTCCTCTCTGTTTATATGTATAAGAATTTGTCAAAATACTCTGATTTGCTATACAATATACACTAAAGGGCTAAAGGGAAGAGGAAGACCAACAGACTACTTTATTTGGTTTGTTTTAGAGAAAGGAGATTGAAATTTATGACTTTCTAGAAGGAATAAAAAAAAAAAAAAACTCGTTTTCCCTTTTTTATGGAATTCTAGAAACACAACAAATAAAAATAAAAAGATTTATAGATTTTTTTTATCATTTTGGAAATTTTATGATAATATTTACAGATTTATCATTTTCTAAGTTGTTTTTCTTGTCCTTTGCTTAGGAAACTACCTAGAGGATGTAATAGTAATATTATTAAGCCTAATTATTTCAAAAATCTCAAATTATACAGTGTTTAATAATTTTATTTCTTTTTTTTTTTCAATTTTTTCATATAAATACTTATATTTTAAATTTTTTAATAATTTTATTATATTTTTTCAGATTTTTTCACACAAATGCTTATACTTTAATTTTTTAATAATTTTATCTCATTTTTTAAAGATTTTTCACACAAATACCTATATATTTAAATTTTCTAAAATACAATCCAACGATAAAAAATACAAAAATATGGTAACTTCACATGAATAACATCACTTGCTGCTTCAATTGACATCGAAAAAACTTTTTACCTGAGTTTTCTAACTCCAAGACGTTGATAATTTAGTATTGTCATGTTTACACACAGTTTTGAGCATCAAAACAACGAAATCAAAACTCTGCGCTAGTTAAATTCTCTAAATATTACGATAAAAAATTGAGATTTACTTAAATACACCATTTTGGATGTGCTAGATTGCTGACTCTTTTTTTTTTTTTCGTTTTATACAAAAAATTAAACATCAGCAACAACCACCGTATTTTTTTTATTTTCCGTCACTAAATTGTATTTTAGAAAAAAAAATTGAAATATATGTATTTGTGTGAAAAAATCTGAAAAAATGAGATAAAATTGTTACAAAGTATTTATGTGAAAAATCTAAAAGAATAGGATAAAATTATTAAACAATGTATAGTTTAGAATTTTCCAGGTAATTAAGCCTATTAGTAATAACAATAATTAACACATTTATTATAAGATTTTTTTTTCTAATGAGTTATTAAAAAAAATCTTATTATAAATCTAGTAATTATTTTTAAAGTTAAGGATGCTCGTTAAAAAATAGATGATAATAATAATAATAAATTATTCAAAGTAGAAATGTTATTAGTTAAATCAAATATTCTTTTAAATAATTTAACATATTTAGTTAATTTTTACTCCGAATGCTCGGTGGTTTTTTAATAATTAAAATAAACACTTTTTAATATAAAAAAATAGTGAAGATATTAAATTTAAAAAAAAATGCATTATATTTTTATATTTTTATGTTGAAATTCGTATTATATATATATATATGTGTGTGTGTAAGACAATTAATAAAATTTATTTGGTATTTTAAAATAAAAAAATAAAAGCTCACACAAAGGGTGCAACCAGCAAATGTTCTTGTTTTCTTTATTATTATCATTCAAAGGAACAACGTGCATATATAATAAAACTCACACAAAACGTGCAAGCAAATATTCTTTCTTTTGTTTTTATCATTATTATTAATTATTTTTCATAAGAAGGCCAAATAGATGGGAGTATTATTTTTTATATAATTAAATAAAATAACCCTACACTTTTTTTTTTTATATATAATTTTTAGATAAATATTATGAAAAATTCAAACATTGCATACAAAACTTTCTTATTTCTCACACGAAAAAAAAAAAAAAAAAAAAAAAAAAAAAAAACCTACAATTGATTTGCCATTTTGTTATCTTCATGCCGTGGAATTCATCTTGTATAACTCTTAAGACTTGTTCATATAATGGAATGCAGATCTAATTTAAAAAAAAATTAAAAAAAAAAATTGTAGGTTGAACATATTGACTCTTTAAAAAAAATTTAACATTTTTTAAATTTAAATTTGATTCATGAACATGTATATAAATTAAAATTTTAAAACTAATGCTAAATAAAGGAAATGAATATTAATGTTAAAAAATTATCGTTTTAATTGAATTATTAATTTATGTTAAGTGGATCTATCGGAAAATGGTGGTAACCATCCTCTTAAAAATTTTAAATAATTCTTAATGTGTATTGAAAAATAATCTAAATTAAAAAAATTAAAAAAAAAGACTTGTGTGTATTAAATTTTTTTAAAAAAATTTATATCACCTCAAAATTGAAAGATGCAATGATATTAGTGTATTGTGTATAACTTTAGTATATGCACTAAAAACTTGATGAATGCATGTGAATTATCATTAACAAAATAGTAACATGCATGAGGTAATTAATATAATTGAGATTCATATAAAAATTACTATTAGGTAAGTAGAAATTTCCACTGCAAATTGCAATTAATTGTAACTTTTTATTTAAAGACAAATATTTATTTTTTTGACATTTTTAAAAAGAGAGTCTGTATTTAAATTATTGAATTTGGTTTACAAACAAACAAAAATTAGGTTATTTTGCGCACGTGTAACGTATTTTATTGGCGTTGGTAGATTCGCCGTCATGCCAGGGAGGGAAGTTTCAAGTTTCAACCTCTACGACAATATATAATAATCACGCTCTTCATTTTAATCACAAAATAATAATAATAATTCTCCCTCCGATTATCAATAACTGTCCTTTTAAAAAAATAATTTTGTTTCAATGTAATTACCGTTTTAAAAGTTCAATGCAATATTTATTAACTTTTTTTCAAATTTACCCTCATCCCAATTCTAATATTTCATATGTTTTTTTTTTATTTGGTGAGAGAAAATAAGGGTATATTTATTCATATTAATTAAAATTAAAAATATTTTTGATAGTTTTCTTAATATATGTGCATCCTCCTAAAACGACAGTTATTGTGAAACGGAGGGAATAGTATTTATAAAAAAAAAATTATTTTACACTAATTTTAAAAGTCAATTACAACTATTTATTAATTATTTTAAAAAAAATTAAATAATATATATTGGTGGCAAGTGGCAACTACATGACTAGTATATTAATAAGACTAATCTTTAAAGTTATTTTCTAACAGATCTTGGAGGACTTCAATTTTTTTTTATTTAGATGATTAATATATATTTAAATTAATTTATACATTAATTGAAATTAAATTTTTTATTTAGATAAGTTTATGAGTGCATTTTTACCTTTACTTATAAATTTAAAAATTACTTTGTAAATACTGAGTTTAAAAATCGATTTTTAATCAATAAATAAATAAATTATTTATTACAGTACTTATATAGTATTTTACTATTTGATTTCAATTTTTAAATTAATAGGCCTAAAATAAAATAATAAATTAAAGAAAAGTCTTGAATGATATCAAACGAATTCAACAAGAAATAGCACATCTGGGTTACTGCCACGTGGCAAATATGAAACAGCCTGAAAATAGGCGACAAATTTCATACCAACTGGCAACTATATCACATATTTCGCCGATTTATAGTTGTGAACGGTCCATACAAAGAAGTTAACCAAATTTTATTATACTATAATATTTATTAATAGAGATATCATAAAAGTCATAAATATATATATATATATATATATATATATAGGTTGCAAAATTGAGTTTTTATTTTTTTGAATAATCAAATTTGATCAACTAAAGATGAATTTTCGTACAGGAAATTAAGCCCCTTAATTAAAGATATAAAATCATCAAGTCACAAAGTTTTTTTTTTTTTTTTTTTTTTTAACTAATTCAAATGTATTTTACGTATGTTTCATATATTATATATAGAAAGAGAAATATAAAAGAAACATATCTATGACTTGGTTAATAAATAAAAAATGTAAAAGAAGCTATTGGATCAACACGAATTAATGATTAAAAAAATATATAAAACTTCATAAAACTATATGTACGTACTTCATTTGGGATTTAAATGTGATAAAGAAATTATAAATGATACTTTATTATTAGGAGTTAGAAAATGGGAATTGTCCTTTTCGGGTTGCTGCTATTCTAAAGATTATTATAGGCATTAGGCAATATTCAAGACTACAAGTCATTGGTTAGAATATTTATGGCCAGAAAAAAATTCTTTTTTTAACGCGCAAATAAGAATATTTAGGAAGAAAAACAATACTATCATCCGCGTTATGCCACAAAAATTTATAATTTTTCAAACGTATCATTTAGGTTAATATAAAATTATTAATTTAGATAAAATTTTAAAAAATTAAATTATTTTCAATAATATGACACTCAAATTAATAAAAAAAAAAATGATGTGTTTAGGCCTTTAGCATCGCTCAAATTAATCACTTGCGCGATGCTAAAGGCCTAAACACATCAATTTTTTATTTTTTATTTTTATGATTTGAAGTTTAATTTGGTTCACTTATTTAGTAATCATATGATAGTTATAGTTAATTTTGATTAGTTATTCAGTAATACGACAGATGAAATGAGTGTGAATATTAATTAGTGATAATAAGAATGTCAGCTCAACACTGAATTAGATGAGTTTAATATATGGATGGCAATTCGTGTTAGTGGATTGTGTTAATCCATTTTCATGACACAATAAGAATCAACACAAACATGATACGATTAGTTTATCGTGTCAAAAATCTAAACACAAATATGATCCATTTAATTAATAGGTAATACGACACGAATAATACGTTTAAAATTTTAAATTAATTAATTTTTTATTTTAATATTTAAAAATTATCAAATTTACTAAATTAACTCCTATTAATTTATATTATTACATAAAATATAATTGTATATAAATTTATAAAGAAGATTAAAAATAATATTTATATATACATATTTTAAAAGTCATAAAATATATTAGGTTAAATGTGTTAATGGGTTAAACGTGTCGTTTTCGAGTTAACGAGTCAACCCGCGACACAACACAATTATTTTCGTGTCACAATCGGGTCGATATGAAATTTACACAAAAATAATAACCCCTAACTCAAACCCACTAATTTCATATCGTGTTTGATATTACCATCCCTAATTGAACAGCAATAAAAAAAGAAAAGTAAAAGAAACAATACGTCACTTTCAACTAAAAATAACTAAAGTATATATATAAAAAACTAAATTCATATGCATACATAAATATACATAAACATAAAACCTCCAATTATTTTGATGAAAACTTCACAACTTCTTGATAATTTTCTTTGAATATTTTAAGAAAAAAAAAAAAAAAGAACTCACTTAGTTGTTTAAGCTCACAAAGCCTGTAATACACAAATAAAACCAAATCATTAAAAATCCATTAGAAAATATTGAATTAACTAAAAACCCAAATACATTATTATGTCAAATGGTGAACTTGCCTTTGAAATGCCCGATATCTATAAACTTCAAACATAGCTGCAATCAAGAATCAACATAAAAATGTAAAAATTGACAATTTCAATTTATATATAATAAAATAAAAAATTGAAAGCAAAAAATAAAATTAGTCACCTTAAAACTGAGTATGAAAAAAAAATAAAGATTTGAACTTAGGGAGTTCGTTAAAATTGTCTCTTTTTGCTTCAAACTAATGGAGAGATATTGAGAATACACCAAGTCAAAAGCTTCAACCATCAAGCCTAGGCCTCTGCACCATCGCCGACGTTTGATGCCCAGACGCAAATTGTGTTTCGCTATCATGCACTAGTCTAAGCTATGAAATTTGTGTAATGTATATAATATCCTCATTTTTGTTAGTAATTTGATTCTCGTTCATAAAAAAAGATTCAAAAATAGAGCTTATATATTTATACCAGCCAAGTAATCCAATGAAAGAAATTATTGCAGGTTGTGGTAATAGGGAAGCCTTTGATCTTTATTGCTTTCGTCTATGAACCATACCTGCAACTAACATAAAACTCCAAATATCACTGAGAAAAAAAAAATTATTTAGTTACATATTATGATATTTTAATTGAAAATTTTATGGGTAATCAAATGAATTTTTTTTTTTTTAGGACTACATATTATGATATTTTAATTTATTTATATAACGATTATCAATAAAATGGGATTTATTTTCTTTTATATTGTGATATTTTAATTGATTATATAGTGATTATCTACAAAATGAGATTTTTTTTTATTTTAAAAATTTTATTTATTTACAGAATATGATATTTTCTCCTTTCTTTCCATTTGCTAGAGAATGCAACATTTGACTTCTGTTATATTCTTTATTCTTTGTTTTTTATTATTGTCACGCCCCGAACCCGAAGGCACGTGACCGGCACTAAGGAACGGGAAAGCTTAAGGCTTCCAGAACCAGTAGTAAGCCTGACTGCTCAATAAACGATAAAACTGCAAAGTGACAGCTGTAACTGTCACAAACTAAGGGCTATGGGCCCACCTGTTAAGCAGAACCTGTAAAATATCATATCAAGCCACTCAGGGCTATCCTTTCAATCTCATCATCAGGTTCATGCTCACATAAATATTATAACATCTATATTGAGGAACCTCTGGTTACCTCAAAACTTGACATTTAACAAAATAACAATGCGGAGTGCTAGAATTTAATAATACAACTCAATATAAAATTAATTACATATCTGAATAATAACATACATTTCACTGCCGAAGAACAATGGCAGGAATAACTCAACATAAACTTGTACTTCTCAAGCTCAACCTGCAACCTGGGAAAAATTGGTGAACAGGAGTGAGCGTTCAACTCAATGAATTATA
>CATKHJ010162361.1:0-26178 GCA_949750685.1 Vernicia montana | reverse complement strand
AATCTAAGACAGAAAGACAATTAGCATATGGATTAATGTTAGCAATGAGATTTATTGACATTGCATTGCTTTTGCTGCCACAGTTTGTTTTGGGGTGTCCTAATTTGGAAGAGAAAAGCAGAAGAAGCACTCATAGCCAGTGGTGTTTCTTACACTGTAAGCATTTTGTAAATTACCTACAAATAGATTTGTTGGATGCATAGGTTCTATGTTCATGCTTGTTTATCTTAGCTTCAACTTGATTACTTCTAGTGCTCTTCAGATAGTGAGACCTGGGGGAATGGAGCGGCCTACTGATGCTTTCAAAGAAACACATAATATTACCTTATCAGAGGAAGATACTTTATTTGGTGGGCTGGTGTCAAATCTTCAGGTATTCTTATTTTAAATTTTATTTTCACACTCAAGATCTTTGAATATTTTTCACATAACTCTCACTTGACATCTATATTATATAGAAAATATCTCCAATATTAGACTTTAGATAGAGACAAAGAAATAATGAACTGTCGTTACTTCTGATCTGTATTTTCACTTCCCTTTCCGAAGAATAATGTATGATCACACGCTTCTTGTATAATCAGTTTTACCCCACTTTAAATTTGCATATTAGAATTTATCTCTGCTAAATAAAATCGTTAATCTAATTTCACCACTTTCTTTGGTTCATTTTTCTGATTCCTCT
Source organism: Vernicia montana (assembly GCA_949750685.1). Classification (NCBI taxonomy): domain Eukaryota; kingdom Viridiplantae; phylum Streptophyta; class Magnoliopsida; order Malpighiales; family Euphorbiaceae; genus Vernicia; species Vernicia montana. The sequence goes on along the minus strand of CATKHJ010162361.1, from coordinate 25,493 downwards.
GCAGTTCAATCTAGAACTTAATTGAGTTCTTGTTTCAAATGAAGATTGTGATTTGTTAGCTACTCATTGTGTACTTCTTTAGTTTTCAGCTAGAAGTCATGCTTGCCATTTCCTTTCTTTTCTTTCTTTCTTTTTCTTAACAAGTAGCCTATATTTGCAACATTTTGTTCTAAATTGTACCATTCTGGGAATGCATGGTGGTGAGTGATGATCTCATATAAAATACAACAGATATTGGCTGAATATACTGAAAGCTGGAGAAAATGTGCAAAACTTGACCAATACTAATTTTAACGTCTTCCATGACTTCCCATTCCCATTTAATATTATGTTGTTGCACTTCTATATTTGTCTGTACTGATTTATTTTGTTTGCTAAAGATGGCAATTTGTGTTCATATATTTTCAGGTGGCTGAACTCATAGCAGTTATGGCTAAAAACCGTGGGCTTTCCTATTGTAAAGTGGTGGAAGTAATTGCAGAGACAACAGCACCTTTGACTCCAATGGATGAGCTTCTAGCAAAAATACCATCTCAACGTGTTGCACCGAATGTATGCTCTTTCCACTCTTTCCTGGAAGAATGAAAGTGTTTGAACCTACTTTATTTTACATTACAATTCATAACCTCAAAGAACTTGAATATGGGAGGCCAGTGGCAATCTATTTCAACTCTTGTTGTCTATTCTTTTCTAAAAAATTTTCAATTTTCTTTTCTATTGTATGAATTCTTTGAGCAGGTGGTGCCATTGTGTCAAGGTTTTATTCCATTTGGCTCTCCCGAATACTCTATAATCACAGTTTTTTAATATCAAGCTGAAGCCGATGTAGCATGCTCATAAAAGTATTTTAGGGGTGGGTGGTCTTTATTTCAAAGTTCTTCACAGCAGAAATATTTGATTGAAAGTGCCCAAGTCCCATCAATGTTTATATCAGAAAACCTAATTCCTTTTTAATTCACCTATTCTTTACAAATAACAACACAATGGTGTTTCGATCGCAAAACCCCATTCCTTCTTAACTCATTGATCCTAGTTCATTGTTATTCATTTACTTTTTTAAGAGAGGAATACTATAGGATAGAACATCCACACGCCTCACATTGTAATGGGTTGGAGTCTGCTCTGATACCATCTGTAACAACATGTTAAGCTGGCTGATGTTATGCTACTGATGTAGGAAGTTGGTTATAACCTTATGACTTCATGCTTTATACATTCTTCATTTTATAAGAGTGCTAATATGAAGCTTGAATGAGAAAAGCTAAAGATCATTTGGGCAATATAACATAAATGTCAACAGCAGAAGTGCATGCTGCCTTAAACTGTTGTATTAGATGAATTTATTATTAGCTTGCATATTAAATGGATGTTCTGAATAGAATTAATAACTCAGATGTAGAAATGAAAGATCAAAATACAATTTTATTCATTAGTATATAGATGCTAAACTAAAATTGCTTGTGCCCATAGGAACTAGATGCAGTTGAGGAGCCTGCTACTGTGGCTTCTAAGAAGGTTGCAAGTGCAGCTCCAAGTCCAAGCTCTCCTATTGAGAAGGAAAGTGAACAAGAAAAAGCTACAGTAGTGCCAAGACCACTCTCTCCATATTATGCGTAAGAATTCACCCTAGAAGCTGCTAGAAGTACTAGTTTAGGCTGATTGCACAAATCATAAGCTTCTAAAGTTATAGGCGTGTTCTTTACATATTTCTACACTTCTTATTGTTAAACATTAATCAGTAGCAGGCTAAAGTCACAGGGAGTATTACTTTCTTTGTTGGCTGCACTGCTTTGTTGGCTAAAGCCACCTAGCTCTCCTGACATCAAGCAGTTCCAAATTACCAGAACTTGGAGGCAATAATGATGCAGCAAAATTTACAGCTAGTAGTGTTGTCGAGAAGAAACCTTCCCTGGACTTGACTTCTAGTCTTTCACCCTACCTTGTGTAAATATATTATTTATCAAATTATAGCATTGGAAAATAGCATCTGTAATTATCCAAAAAGCTGCTAATCAACTTTTGTGCTGGTACATGCTTCTTTGCTTGCTAAGCAAGAACCATGTTATTATCACTAACAAAATGCTTGGTTTGCTAGATGCTGATTCACAGTGATGAGTTCCTGGCTTCCTGCCAGTGAAAAATATCACTTGAATCTAATGCTGCCATATCTACAATTACAAAGACATCTGAGCTCAAGTTTTCTGCTCAACTATTTCATGTTGTTAAATGGCTTTATATCTAGCACGTGTCAGTCTCTAAAGTTATACTGACTACTGATTCCTTATTTTTCTTTTCCAAAAATGAGTTAGGGTTCAGCATATTTTTCCTATGTTCTTGTACACTCTAATGTGTTTCTTTGTCTTGGTTTAATTATCAAAAGTTCATACTTACAATTTCTATAAAGTGAATATTCAGCAAGGACTTAGTTAAGCTTTAATTTCTCTCAGCATTCCATGAATTGTGAATGTCTCTTGATTGTCTTGTCCAAAATTTTGTGTTTGGTGTAAATTTGATGGTCAATTTTTTCTACCCGATTATGTTTTCAGATATGATGATCTCAAACCCCCAACTTCTCCATCTCCTACCGCACCAGTGGTGGGCAACAGTGTGCTTCCGTTTAAGATGGGCAACAGCGCACTTCCAACAGCACCAGAGGACAAGCAGCAACATACAGAAGCAAAGCCAAGGCCACTTTCACCTTATGCCATGTAAGATTGATGTCCTAGTTTTATACTTTCCATTGAATTTCTAAGGAGGGTACTTGTAGGTTAAGCAAACATTGGTTAGCTCTGCTGAGACCTATGTGAGAGTTCGCTACTTACTGTCCTAGCCAACTTACATGTATGATTTTACCAATGAGCTTTTTAGCTCAATCTCCTGGAATTGTTTCCAGAGGTCAAGTTTGAGTCCCTAATCGGAGCCCAATTATATATTTATATATATATGATCTCAGATGGTTGGTTTATAGTACCTCATAACAATTAACAGCTTTTGTCTATATCCAATTTTATGCAATGAGGAGATCAGAATTACAGAAGCTGATAGCTTTCTCTATTTCTTTCTATAACAAGGTATGAAGACATGAAGCCTCCAACTTCTCCATCGCCATCCCCAAGGGCATAGATTCGAAAGAAGTGCCTAGCCAAAGGAATCAAAGAAAAAGAAAGAGAAGCAAAAATTTAAGAGCATAAGTGTCAATCATGACATTGCTCAGCAGCTTTCCTTGTAACAACTCAGGAAGAGGCTAGCGACTTGACCTGCGGGAGTCTTTTGTTCTATGAACATTTATTTTTGCTGTATAATTTCAACAAGTTTTTGTAATTTAATTTATTTATATTTATCATTTTATGCTGACAAGGAAGATATAAAATATATAAAATTCCATTTGATTTCTCATGAAGGTATGAATAGATTTTTTTTTTTTTTTTTTTTTAATGTTCTATAAAATTAGGACATGAATAACAACTTTGCAAAGGATTTGCTATGTATTTGGAATTTATGCAAGAATCGATCATGGTGGGTTCATGTAGCAAAATCTTAGTACTTTTATCTTTTAAAAAATCAACATATCAGAATTTCATCTTTTTTTATTTTTTTTTTTATTTTTAACAGAGAATTTCATCTTCAAGACAGGGGGGGGGGGTGGAGAACAAGAAGCCGAATGAGACTCAAAATTTTGGCTTGCTAAAAGATGGGCAGGCTTGCTGTGCTATAGCCTTGCCGTTCGCTTTTTAACCATATTTACAGAATGACATGAAACAACAACTCGTTAATTCTGCCTTGTTTTCAAGCGGCATGTCGTTTATGTATGTGCCCTAGTTCATTAAAGCCCACTCATGACCATGTCCTGTTGTCCTCTCCTCTCACCTTGCTCTTTTTTATTCATCCCATAACAGTTGGTCACTGTAGTTGATTAATCTGCAAAACACCCATGTATCCAATGTAGCCCAAACTGCCAAAGCTACAGTTTGGTTAATTTTCTCTACTGTCAAACACCATGTCAATATCTCAGGAACCAAGAAGACATGCTTTGAGCTTAATCAGGAAAAAGAAAAAGTTGGTCGTTGTTTTTTTTCTGAATTGAATCCTTGCAACTTTTGCAGTTTTGAAAAAGAAAATCTTTCTAATGCACATACGTTTAAGAAAGTTGACAGAATTTATTTTTACATAGAAGAATAAAGTAGAGATTTTGCTGCAAAGTTTGAGCAAGTCTAAGTATCAAATACCAATTATGAAAGCAATTGGAAGATTCAAAAACTGAATTTGAGCATAGACAAGTAGAAACAGTGCAGTAGCAAATGAACTGAACTGTTAAAATATAATAGATTGCATAAAATGGACTATCATGCTTTGCGTAAGAAAATAACCTTATCTGTCTCTCTCTGGCCTAGAGATTTGAGAAATGATGAGAGAAACCTTCATTTTATGTACTAATTCAAGACTTCCAAAGAGTTGCAGGCAGGCCACCGTTTCAAGTACGCAAGGTTAGGCCACACCAAATTTCTTGTGTTGATTGAAGACTTGGAAGTACACAAGTTTTAAACCTGTCAGGCAGTTGTTGCACAGAAGTCTTTCTAAGAAGTAGACCAGTGCAAGCTTGTTCATGTCTAGCTTAATCATGTGCTTGCCTAACAAAATGGAAAAAAAAAAAAAAAAAAAAAAAAAAAAAAGCAAAAGAAATAGAATAAGTCATCTGTCTTTATTGAAACGAGAATCGAGATCTAAAGTTCGATGAATTTTGTTTCGCAAATTAAAACTTAGTGAGCTATGTTGAAACTTGAAACTAAGTAATAATTTGACTCATCACAGTGAAACTGAAAATGCTTGCATAGACTCCAAATTTCCTTCTGCTGTAAAACTGACATGGGTAACTCAACCGCCCCGAAATGCATCCAAACCCAAAAGCAGAATTTGGATCTGTAGCAAAATATGGAGCAAAGAGAGTTTTATCAGAAATTTTGAATTGAAGAATAAAAGTTTCCAGGATTAGACCTGTAACCCTACAAATGGCAAGATTTACAAGCATAAATGTCAACAGAGGTGTGTGTGTGAGAGAGAAAAAACATCATTTCATCAAAAGTAACTCTTTCAATTAAGAAATCTTGAACTAAAACCAAAAACTTTTTTTTATGAATATTTAATGTATTCTCAATAACCAGCTCTTTTAAAAAACAAGATGGATAAACTTTGTTCCTGTTGTTATTGAATGATGTCAAATTTAAGAGGCATATCACAAGTGAGATTGTGTAGCAATATAACAAATTGATAAGCATGGTTCATTAAATTCTTCATGATAAAATTGATATTATGGATGTCAAAGATTATACAGAAGTAAGCACAATATTTATATACAGTTGATTTAAGGAAAAAAGAAATTTTAAAGTTGTGCGTATTTACAAACATAAGTTTAAGGCCTATGAATGGCCATTCCTGGTTTTGACCCAACTTTTGTTACCTCAACAATGTACCCCTTTAATTCCTTAGATATTTGCCATTGAAAGAGTGCTTTTATACAATAAGCAAGACAGAAAAGATGAGAGAGATTTAATTAATTTGAAATTTTGAAATATGGCAATGGAGCAAATAAGAAACTGGATTGAATGTCAGAGAGTAAATGGATATACCTTATTCTCTTACCCTTTCCAATGCAACAGCAGAAAATTGAAAACTAGGGCAGTTTACTGGTCAATGTTTCTGGAATGCAGAATTCAATAAAGATTACATTGAGGTAAGGCTTTGGAAGCCCTTAGATATAGATTTCAGATTCTTGAATCCCATAATCTAAAGAGAGGTTAGCAAAGTGGGAAGCAACAGACCCTCATCATCTGGAAAGGAAACCACCATATTTGTACTAGCACCACAACCATTGATTGTCAAATCACTAAGAGAGCTGAGTCTGTGGAGTCCCCACACTGACATTGGCTGTGTCACATTTTGACAATCCCAAAGTTCAAGTCTAGTTATATTTAGAGGCAAAGCCCCCTGGGGGAAAGGACACCAAACCTCCACAATTCCTTATCACAAGTTTAGTTAGGTTTGGGAGTGAAGTCCCTGGAAAAGATGACAGACCTCCACAATCATATATCCGAAGATCATTTAGGTTAGGGGGCATACCCCCTTCTGGAAAGGACACCAGACCTCCACAATCATATACCTCCAAATATTTAAGAGATCTGAGGTTTCGCATCCCATTGGGTAGAGATATCAAATTCTTACATTTCCATATTATGAATTCAATAAGATTGGGAATGGAGAATCCATGTTCTGGGAATGACTCTAATACAGGACAGTTTGGTATAACTAATTTAGTGAGATGCAAGAGTCTGCTGTGTAATGATGACTCTAAGTATTGTTCTGTGCAATAAAAAACGTAAAGATTCATTATTGAATTAGGAAACTCTGCAGTTGAAAAGGAAATGAGAGATGGACATTCTTCTGTAGAAAACATCGATTTATAGTCACCAAAGACCAGAGTCGTTTCTCGGACAGATTGGAGGTAGTTGTACCGCGCACCTGTTACTAAGCTCAAAACTTCATAAGTAGACGGCAAACTAGTTGCTGGAAATGACAAGAGTTTTGGGCATTTTTCGATGATCAACTCTCTGAGAGATGTGAGATTGTGCAGCCCATTTGACAGCCACTCCAAGTTACCACGCTTCTTTATCATCAAAACTTCAAGATTGCACAGTATAAGCCCTTCCTCTCCCTCTATCAATGACCTAAGCTGCTCACATTTTTTTATCTTTAAATGCTTCAGACAAGCAGATTTTTTTGAAGTAATTCCTTCCCGCCACAAGTATGCCAGTTCATCACAATCTTCAATCTCCAAACCTTCACGTGCTGCAAAAACCAGTGCAAGCACTTCATCTAAACTTGAACGGTCCAAAATGTTCTTAATTTTTAATGTAGTGAGGAAAGTGAGATTAGAAATATTCCTGAGAAGCATTCCTTGGCATTCTTCAACATTCAATTCCCCAAGTAATGGGAGCATTTCAGGTAAATCTGCTAACTGTGGACAATGCTGAATGCTAACTTTTTTAAGGGAAGGAAGATAGTGGCAACTTCCCAGCCAACTTTGAACATCCAGATATTGTAAGCTCACGCAAATTAGGAAAATTTCCTGCAGCCTTTTCGCTGAGACCATTAGACCAAGACCACTGCTCCCAGCCTGACATACTCTTAAAGCTTAGAGTCTCCCGGCATGAAAATCCATCCCAATAAAACCCAAAACCCACTTCTCTTACCCCATGGATGCCTTCTATGCTCAAATCTCTAAGTGAAGGGAGTCGCCCAAGTGGTGGCAGAGATATGATTTTACGACAATTATAAAGCTGCAACTGCACCATGTTCTTGAACAACGGATCTGCTACCCATGAAGAGAATATTGTCCCACCATATGATCTAATTGAAAGACTTGACAGATTATCATGAGGTTGTAGTGAGTTAAGGATCTGCATTTCATCACTTTCATTTCGCGAATCATGGAAACTATAAATCCATTTCAATTCTAATTCATCAAGACCCTGCTTCTCATTTAGTTTGGCGAGCTCTGCATCTTCAAAGTTCACAACATTGTCCAACCCTGTAATTTGAAGTTTCCCTTGTAGATGAGAAAATTTCATCAAAGCTGTTATCCCAAGTCCTTTGCCCTTTCCTACAATAAATTTGGGCAAGGTGTGAAGATTTGTCAAGTTAACTATTTGCAGTGGCATCTCTTGCAAACTAGTTGTATCACTAATATCAAGGTGAAGCAGGTCGATCAAATTGCCAATGTCTGCAGGCAACTTAATTAGTTTTTGACACCCACGTACCCACCATAGATGAAACAGCTTAATTTGGATTTGTGACGATGATCTTGCTTCCTGGTGCCCCTGCTTCTAAAGGACTATAAAATAGAGTCCAATCTGTTGGGTAGTGTGGATCCTTCCAACATGATGACTCCACAACCTAATAAGTTGATAAGAAAGAAAGAAAATAAAAAAAAAAAAAAGTGCTGAAAGAAAAGAAAAGTAAACAACAAATTCAGTGCTAACTTTTGAAAATACTGTGCAATCAAACCAATTCCAAATGGATTTGGCTTCTCTTTGGTAGGTGCATGAGTTTGCCTATAAATAGGCAAGCTCATGCACTAAGATAAAATACACAAAAATCACAAAATAAAAGAGAGAGAAAGTTTTATATGAGTGAGAGGGTTTTGATAATTTTTATCCGTTTAAAAATTATCCTACATTTCTTTAATCTTTGTTTACTGTGAGAAAATGTGTACTGGGTTATTGAGTGTTGTGTGAGAGAGGGTTTACAAATTTCTCCGTACAAAAATTATACTGTGTAATTATAAGAGTTATAGTAGATTATCCCTTGTACATCATAGATGTAGGTTTATTGAGAAACTGAACCATGTAAAATTCTTATTGTTTTTGCTGTGGGTCCTTTATTGATTTCTGCTTTCGCTGTGCATGTGAAATATCCCATAAAATTTCTCAACAAGTGGTATCAGAGCTTCTTGTTCTTATTTTGGGGTAAAAAGAAATTTTATTGGGATTGAGGTAGGACTACTGTTCGGGGCAGTATCATATTTTGAGAAAAAAAATATACTGCGAGGAAGGGAAAAATATAAGGAGTGTAAATCAAAAAATTAAGTGAATAGTAACCACGCAAAATTTATTTTTGCATGTTACTATTACAGTAACAGTAAACAATAGTAACGTACAGTAACAATGTACTGTAGCAGGATACGGTACTGTTCAAGGGTACTGTAGCTGAGTATGGTTACTATTCATATGGTACTGTATAAGAGGTAGTATTCACAGAGATCTAAAAAAAAAAAAAAAAGGAGTTTTTTTAGATAAAATGGATAGTGCATTTAAATATTCAACCCCTTTATTTGATGGAAATTGTAATTTTACTCTATGACAGAGTATTATTCAGGATCTTTTGGTGTAACAAGGTCTTATTTCGACTTTGGTGAAGAAAAGCCAATGAGTATAACTAAGAGCGAATGGAAGATTATTCAAAGGAAGGCGGTGAGCATCATCCGGTTAGCACTTGCCCCACAAACAAAATTTGAAGTGATTAAGGAGACGTCACCAAAGAAGTTGCGGGACAAATTAGAGGAGATCTATGCTTCAAAGTCGCTGACTAACCGGTTGTTCATGAAAATTGAGATGTATTTGCTCAAGATGGAGGAAGGAGGAAACCTCCATGACCACATCAATAAATTTAATCAGCTAGTGTGCCAGCTGTTGAAAAAATTGAAGATGAAGAGCAAGCGTTACTCTTGCTTGCGTCATTGCCCAAATCTTACAAACCGTTGGTGCAAACAGTGTGTGCTGGAAAAATCACAATGAAATTGATTGAGATTACAATGGTGTTAAGAGAAAATGAGAGAATGATGAGGGGTGAGAGCACTTCAACTGAAAGTGAGGACATAGCACTAGTTGAGAGGAGTGAGAGATGGATGAATCAAAATAAAAGGAGAGGTGATCACAGGCATAGATCAAAATCTCAGCCGAGAGATTATAACAATATGGAGTGCTATTATTGTGGGGAGACTAGTCACATACAATATCGCTACCCAAAACTAAAAAAAGACTTGAAGAGTCTTAAGCAGCTGTAAGAAAAGATGAAGGGTAAGCTGAAAATTGATTATGGTGATTCCTTAAATGTGGTTAGATCCAACGATGAGTTTGATGATGAATTCCACCTAGTACAAGGTGAAGATGTTAGTAGTTGCTCTGGTAAGAGCAATTCTAACTGGGTGATAGATTCTGCTTCTGATGTGCATATTTGCAGATATCGAGCTATGTTTGATACTTTACATACTGATAGAGAATTTGGCTACATCAATGTGGGAAATAAATTGAAGCTGAAGGTTAAAGGCGTTGGGAGAGTTCTCCTGAAAGTCCACAATGGTACTGTCAAAAATATTTTCAATGTGAAATTTGTACCTGCTGTAGGAGCAAATATAATTTCGCTAGAAGAGCTGGCGTCACATGGGTACAAATATGTTGCTATTGGAAAAATATGTAAAGTATATAAAGGAGGTAGCTTGGTAATGCAGGGTAGGAAGAAAGGAAAAAATATTTGTTATCTGGATGGTTATTCCATTTTGCAGATAGGAAGTAGTAATGTGAATAAAACTAAGAAAAATACAAAGAGAGTTCGGTTTTCTAACAAGATTGAGGTATGTAGAATTTTGAAGTAGAGTGCTAATTCCGCATTAGCGGAAAAGGGGGAGTCTTGTAAATCGGTTCTTAAAAAGACCATTAAATCTCAGAGTGTAGATAACTCTTACTTGAGGGGGAGCATGAAGAGATCCATACTCATGGGAAAGACTAACAAAGTTGCAGTCATGGTGAAGTTAGGGATGTCAATTTAACCCGCCCCGCCCCATTTATTAAATTGGGTGGGGCGGGGCGGGTAATGCTATAATCTGCCTCGATTATATATATAATATATATTTTTAATTTTTCAAATATTATATATATATATTTAATATATCATTTTTAATTTATAACTTATTTTTTTTATGTAAAAGATATATTATATTGTATAGATATGTAGAAAAGAGATATAAATGAATATATGTATATATAAAAAGTTAATATTAAATAATTTTTTTAAAGAAAAAAGAAAAAAAATAAAAACGGATAAACCCGCGAATACCCGCTCCGCCCCATAGCGGGGCGGGTAATGGGAAACCTGTCCCATACTCGCCCCGCTGTCATCCCTAGGTGAAGCCTTCCATGTTGTAGTGAGGGAGAGATTTGTTAGGTAGTGTGAGTTCCTCCAATATGGTGGTCCCACAACCTAATAAGTTAATAAGAAAAAAAAATGAAAAAAAAAAACGTGTTGAAAGAAAAAAAAAATAAACAGCAAATTCGATGTTAACTTTTGAAAATATTGTGCGAGCAAGCCAATTCCAAATGGAATTGGCTTCTCTTTGGTAGGTGCATGAGTTTGCCTATAAATAGTCAAATTCATGCAACAAGATAAAATACACAAAAATCACAAAATAAAAGAGAGAGAGAGTTTTATGTGAGTGAGAGGGTTTTGATAATTTTTGTCCATCCAAAAATTATCTTACATTTCTTTAATGCTTATTCACTGTGAGAAAATGATGTACTGGGTTATTGGGTGTTGTGTGAGAGAGGGTTTACAATTTTTTTCTATACAAAAATTATACTGTGTAACTATAAGAGTTATAGTGGATTATCCCTTGTGAATCGTGGATGTAGGTTTATTGAGAAACCGAACCACGTAAAAATTCTTATTATTTTTGCTGTGGGTCCTTTATTAATTTCTGCTTCTGTACATGTGAAATATCCCATAAAATTTCGCAAGACAATCTTCATAGTTCTCATTCCACACATCATCAAGGACAATTAAAAACTTCTTCCCAGAGGGTTTCTCCTTCAATTTCACCTGAATCAAATTCAAATCTTTAGCATCATAACCCTCCACCTGGAGAATCGTCTTAGTCATCCTAATTGTTAGAGCATGAAGAACAAAGAAAGAAAGAGAAAGAATTGAGTATTTTGTATTGTTGTGTTTATTACAAGAGAAATGCAAGCTATTTATAGGAGATTAATGACACTAATTAAGGCATGATTGAAGGGTGTTAGCTAGAGATGAAGGTGACTGCACATGGAGGTGGTTTAGAAGTCTTACAATTAGTTGCATAGTGGTTGTTGACTATTGACTATTTACATTAATATCTCCCCTCAAACTGAAGATGGTGAAAGATTAGCCATCTGAAATTTGCTGACTAGATTACGAAAGCATTGAGGTGGAAGAGCTTTGGTAAAAATATCAGCAGTTTGATCAATGAAGGATACTGATAATAACCTGACTGAATCCTGTATTACATGATGACATACAAAGTGACAACCATTCTTAATGTGCTTGGTGCGTTCATGGAAAACATCATTGTGAGCAATCTGAATAGCACTGCGGTTATCACAATATAATAGAGTAGGAGATGTCTGCTTAATACCTATATCTCGAAGAAGCCGATGAAGCCAAATGAGTTCAGAAGTAGTATCAGCAAGCACTTGATACTCAGCTTCAGTACTAGACTTGGATACAACACTTTGCTTTTTACTGCGCCATGATATGAGGGAGTGACCAAGAAAAAAACAATAACCAGTGGTTGAACGACGATCAGTAGGATCGCCAGCCCAATCAGCATCAGTGTAGGCTTGCAAGTCTAGAGACGAGGATCGAGAAAAATGTAAGCCATAGAACAAGGTTCCTTTTATGTATCGTAGTATTCGAAGTACGACTGCAAAATGAGTGGTGCGAGGAGTTGACATGAACTGACTTACTACATGAACTGTATAAGCAATATCAGGACGAGTGACTGTGAGATATACAAGACTGCCAACCAGTTGTCTATAGAGAGTGCCATTATTTAGAGGACTATCATCTATGATAGAGAAGTGAGAATTTGCCTCAATTGGAGAGTTTGAAATTTTCTCATCTATGATTTCAGCACGAGAAATAAGATCTGTAGCATATTTAGATTGGGACAAATAATAGCCAGTGGAATCGGATGAGACTTCAAGACCGAGAAAATAATTGAGCTGCCCCAGATTCTTCATTTCAAATTTATTGCTCAAGAACAGTTTGAAATCGCTGATGCCCTGTAAATCACTGCCAGTTATTATCATATCATCAACATACAAAAGTAAATAGTCAATAGTCAACAACCACTATGCAACTAATTGTAAGACTTCTAAACCACCTTTATGTGCAGTCACCTTCATCTCCAGCTAACACTCTTCAATCTTGCCTTAATTAGTGTCATTAAAAATAGTTGTAATTGGTTGGACCAGAGGTGAAGAAATAGTTGAGAATTGTCGGAGGCCATTTGTGCAGCAAAATAGAGAAAAATAATGGAGGAAATCAAACACAAAAGCTGAATTTGGCAAAACAGACCTCAAAAATGGATTCAGGAGGCCTAAAAACTTCAGGAACTAGTATGAGTTTGTTCAAAATCGGTCTGGATAAGGGTGAATCGGTCAGTCAAACAATAATTAATCGATTCGGTCAAAACCTGAATCAGGATGCAAATCAGAGCGGGCGAACCAGACGGGTTGGAGCGCAGACCGGGTCGGGTTGAAGAGCAGACCAAGTCGGGTAGGAGCACGGGTCGGAGCAGGACCGGATGACGTGTCACTGACAGGTGACACGTGTCACCTTCTGATTGGATGATATATCCGGTGTAGGCTGACGTGGCAGGAGTACACGTATCACTAACAGGTGACACGTGGCAGCTTCTGATTGGTCTACGTGGCGTCGACTGGACAGATGGTGCTGATGTGGAGCCACGTGGGTCATCTTCAACCTCCAGACAACATGTGGAGCGCGTGAGATAGTGAAGCCCAGTCGCAGTCCTTCAGGCGGCGCATCTGGGCGCGTCCGGCCTTCGTTTTCGGCAATATTTGTTTTAAAATTCTTAGAATTTAGGGGCTTTCTGATGGTATGGTCAAAATTTTTTTTTGACTTATGTATGGAGAAGCGAATTGGGACATTTTTTAGGAACAGAAAATCAAAAAAAAAAAAAACTGGATTTTTGTGATTTGAGAGACTGAAAATTCAAATATTTATTGAACTTTAAAGCTTTGATACCATGTTAGAGCATGAAGAACAAAGAAAGAAAGAGAAAGAATTGAGTATTTTATATATCTTTGTTGTGTTTATTATAAGAGAAATGCAAGTTATTTATAGGAGATTAATGATACTAATTAAAGCATGATTGAAAGGTGTTAATTGGAGAAGAAGATGAGTGCACACGGAGTTAGTCTAAAAATCTTACAATTAGTTGCATAGTGGTTGTTGAGTATTGAATATTAACATTAACACTAATAACATCAAAATCTTCACCAACACAAACCCAAGCCTTCAATTCAAACTCCAAAGTGGCACTATTAAAGATGAGTTGAGCAAGAGTTGTCTTACCAACACCTGCCATTCCAATGATAGGAGTCACAGATATTTCTGCAATACTTACACTTAATATTTCAAATATTGCCTTCTGATCTTCCTCCCATAAATCTTTGCTTCATTCACCAAAGAGGTTGTGGGTTTTCTTTCCCTAACTTGGTAACTCCTACTTCCAGCATTCTCCCTCAAATCAATTTCATCTCTTTGTGTTGTGAACTCTCCTAATTTAGTACTAACAATCTCTATCTTGGAGAACATCTCAGCATTGAACTTAATAGCATTCGGGTTCACCCCAGTAAAGCCAGTAGGGATAAGTTTCCGTACCTTATTTGAGCTAGCTACAGATTCAGATTTTGCCACCAACTTGCGGCACAGAGCCTCAGTGGTAAACTCATCGAGTATATCATCCACATCGTAAGCCAAGTCCCTGGGCTCACCAACCCAGATTTTCACCAGCCGATTAGTCAATTGCTTCTCTTCTGCGTCTTCAAGAACTGCATTGATTTTCCTCAACATAATTTCCCATTTCTTTTAGTTCAGCCAAGACTTTCCCTTCGCAAACGGACTTGAGCAAGTCATGAGAGGCCAATTTATCAAACAGAGGCTGCAGGGTAGCAGAGAGGATAGGTCCTCCAGCAGTGGTAACGACATCCATAGAGCAAAAATCAGTTTCCAAAAACAGTTGTGAGAGAAATAGAAAACACGCAAGACAAATCTCAAGCTCTGTACTATACTATACAGCCCTTTCCACTTTCAAATGTCTCCTCTTTCGTTTTCGTTGTCGATAATGAGCACAGTTACTCATGGCCGTTTCGGCTTAATGCCCAAGAAGGATACTTTTCGGTTTGGCCCGTTTTAATGGGCTTTTGGCTTCATGGGTATGTATATTTATTGCCATTGATAGTCCCTATACAAGATGGCTAATGTTATTGATACAAAAGCCTGCGTCTTTACGAACAGGATTTAGGGTTTTGTCTAGAAACCGTGAAGAAGGAAGAAGAAGAAGAGAATCGAATTGAGAACTGTGGGATGGATGTGAACCAAAACTCAACAGACAAGGGGAGCGTAACTCCTTCTACCGCTCTGGCTTACCTGGATCCTAATTACTGGTAATGAAAATTATTGTTTTTGTGCCTTATAATTACAAAAATTTTGATTTGATTTTGTCTTGTGAACATAATTGTAATGATTTTAACTCTGTAGGAATGAGAGATTCTCAAAAGAGGAACATTATGAGTGGTTCAAAGACTACTCTCATTTTCGCCATCTGATTCAACCCCATATCATCCCCAACTCCTCAGTAAATCCACACTCTCTCTATCTGCTCATACATGTTTATTTCTCTACCTATAACCATTTTTTAGTTGCATTAACTAATATTCACAAACCAATGAATTCTAAGTTGTTCATTTCATTTTTCAAGTTGTTACTAAATTGTGTAATTAGCATTTTTGCGCATTTGTTAATATATTGTTATTGGGTTTCTTATGCTCTGTAATTTTTGAGAAGCTGCTAATAATATAAGAGAGTTGAATGATGAAGGTGTTGGAGCTTGGTTGTGGAAACTCCCAATTATGCGAGGAAATTTATAAGGATGGGATTACTGACATAACATGCATTGATTTGTCTGCTGTTGCGGTGGAGAAGATGCAGCAACAGTTATCGGCCAAGGGATATAAAGGTGTGTTTTCTTGGTCCACCCAAAGTTGTACATTTTGCATTTGCTTATCTTGTTATATATGTTTTCTTTGTTGTCTTTTGGAGATGATTTTGATTGCTGGTGTGATGGTGCCATTACATAAAAAAAAATAATGTCTTATGTAGTTGATAATTAGAGTTTTCTGTTTACTTGTAATGAATAATTTTACATATGTCATGCTAACTGATTGGAGTGTTGGAGTAAAGGTTTTCCTAGTTGATTCTTGCATATATTTCGTGTGTGTGCATGATGATAAATGATAATGTTAATAATAATATGACAGGTTATACAGTTAACAATCTCAAATTCTCAATCAGTGGTTCTTTTTTTTGGTATATAAAAATGATAGAGCGACATAATGTGGTGGATTAACACTTCCTCTTCTCATAATTCCTAATTTCAACCTATGGCCCTGATGAAATCTTAATCCTACACAGCTGAGTTGATCTCTATCAGTAGTTAGAAGCACCTTATGGTGGAAAACAGAACTCCATTGATGATATAATCTTTTAATGCATATATTTAAAGGAAATGACGATCTGTGAAAATCAAAGGTTTCTTTACCAACAAACAATGAAACTTTTGGATTTGATTATTACTTGTTAAGTTGTTTGGGTATGTGTTTTATGCCTTCTGAAAAGTGCTGATTTCTGAATTGTGAAAGAAAAGTCCATGTCCAATAACAAGGTCTTTGAAACTGTAGTATGTTCTTAGACTTCTCTTTCTTGTCACATTTATCATCAGAAATAAAAGTGCTGGAAGCTGACATGCTAGATCTGCCCTTTAGCGACGAGTGTTTTGATGTGGTTATTGAGAAAGGAACCATGGTAAACAAACAAGCAAGACTGTTTTTTGTTGATGTCCTTCTTTCGGTTTATTATTATTTATCATGATTATGTTTTTCTGGTTAATTTTGCATATGATTTTTAATGAGGTAAATATGCATATTTATTTATGGCTTTTCCCCTTGTACTTTCAAGGATGTACTGTTTGTTAACAGTGGTGACCCATGGAATCCAAGACCTGAGACTGTAGCCCAGGTCAAGGCAATGCTTGACGGTGTTCACAGGGTTCTGAAACCAGATGGCATTTTCATCTCAATTTCTTTTGGCCAGGTGGAATAAACAAATCCATCTTTTGTTATTTTCTTCTTCTTCTTTTCAGATATTGGGTTTTTTCTGTGCCATTGTTTTGAAATTCATCTCCTGCAGCCACACTTCAGGCGTCCTTTATTTGAAGCTCCAGAACTTACATGGTCTATTGAGTGGAGCACCTTTGGCGATGGATTCCATTATTTTTTCTATATCTTGAGGAAGGTATGCAATGGATTGTTGGAGTCTGTCTTGTATGATTGTTAGGCTATCTTATTGTTGTACTAGGCAACTAAGCAATTCGCTACATTGAGTCTCCTACTTACCATATGTGTGAGAATGTAGTGTTGCAAGATGTGCATGGTGCATCTAGCCATAATCAGAGCTGCTGAGGATGATAGTTCTATAAATTTATTTGCCGTGCTGATTATTTTTCGTGTTAATTCAATGTGGGTGTTTGTTAGTGACATGAAAATCACAGGAGAACAAAATAAAGAATCTAATTTGCCTTTTCCCTCTTTGAAGTTATTTATAGGTTCAATTTTCTGCTTGACATTTTTCATTGATATAATCATTTTTCAGGGAAAGAGATCAAAGAATGAAGAAGGATCTAGTGAAAAGATTGACGTACAACCTATTCATCTCTTTCAAGAAGAATTAGAGGGCGAAGATTACATTTTTCGAACCAACATTCAGGACGACGACTGTTAGAAATGGTTGTAACTTGAACTTGCTGATTCTTTTCTTGTGATATTGACTTGAATGTAATATCACAATCAATCATATGAAAATTCTAAGCTTAAATTGTAGCTTTGTAGAACACCAATTGCAAGTGATTGTTAGTGATAAAAATTTTACCAATTGAGTTCTTGTGATAATACCGAAGGAAGTTTTCTGGTTCTCAGGGATCTTCTGGTTTTGGAATTTATGACAACCATTACTTGGCAATTTTTGATGGAAGCTGGTTTTTCTGGTTCTCATTAAGGAGGAAAAGATTACATTTTTCAAACCAACGTGCATGATGATTTGCTAGAAATGGTTGTAACTTGGTACTTTCTGATTGAAAGAAGCTGATTTTTTTTGTTCTCATAAAGGATTCTTTTAGCAGCACATATGCCCTTCTAATAATTACAAACACAGGAGAATGATAGACCAATTATAAAATGCTGACACTTTAATTTTTATCATATAATTTGTGTTTGACACTTTTTCTATATGACAATTAGGGCTGTTCAAAAAGCTACTTTACCCCACCAACTCAATCCGACCAAATCAGCTTGACCCAAAAATTTGGGTTTTACTCTAAAACTTGTTGGGTTAGTCGGGTAATTAGAGCATTTCCAACAATACTCCTTATATAACTCCTATTAAATTATAAACAATTCAACTCTTTATTTTAATTTATTTTGAAACTCGTGTTTGTTCTAAAAACACTCCCTATTTCACTCTCTATTCAATTTTTTATTAATAAAATTATTATTCTATTTTTTACATAAAAAAATCTATAATTTCTCTCTTATTAAAAAAAGAGAGAGAAATAATAAAATATTCTTAGGAGCCATTTTCTCCACTCTTAAGTTTAAGGAGAGAAATTGTGACTCCTAAAATATTTTGAGGAAGGATGATGAATTAGGGAGTCTCTTGGAGACCTAATTATTGAGTATACTCCCTATAATGGAGAAGGAGTGAGCTTTAAGAGTTTATTGGGGATGCTCTTACTTCCTTAAACTAGAAAATTGGGTGGAGTCGGGTGTTTTGGGTCGGGTGCATTTGAACCGACCAAATATTCATGTAATTTGAGACGCTGTTTCCACTCCTATTTATCACCGCTCTCCATTCTCGACCTCTCCCCTTCTCTGATCTGATATCCTATGGGCTTCATAAGAACCAGTTCACGGTTATCTACTTCTCAATCCCTTCTCTGTTATGGCTGAATCTTGTGAGCAACCCCATGGCTTCTTGTTCTGCACTTTTATAGCTACCTCATGCTCTTACCTTTTTTTTTGTTTTTAACTTTTGTTTGGTTTCTTTGCGGGTGGAATTTAATGAAACCCTTACTGGGTTTCCTTTACTATGCAAGTTAAAAGCTAAAACTTCACTGCACAATTGATTTTTTCTATGCATAGGTACTCACTACCTACCAATGGTAAATCTATGATTTTGATCATTGTTAAGCTATTTTTGTACTTTTTGTTTATGGTTTCTGTTAGTTTCTTATAGAATTTTTAAATTTGGCTTTTCTAAGTTTTTCTTCGTGTTTGGTTGCTGAGAAAACCGTGGAAAAGAGAATGAAATGAAAATTTTTTTCTCAACACCATTCGACTCGACCCAACCAAATTATTTCCATTCGGGTCGGGTCTAGTTCCAATGGATTAATACAATTGTTTTGCCTGCAGTTGGGTCGGGTCGGATTAGAGACAAAACCGATCGACCCGATCCACGAACAGTCCTAATGACAATTAACAGAATTAACTTCATAGTTCATATAATTGAAGGGAAAAAAAACTACAAATCTCTTCTAGAACATAGGACTATTTTTTTTTTTTAAAAAAAGAAATAATTTTCTCTCTGTGTCTGTATTCAATTTAGTTTTATTAGATTTACAAATACATATTGGGAGTAATGTTAATCATATATGATCTGGTTGGTCTTTTCAACCTCTCTAAAATTTTGAGAAGTAGGATGTCTTAGGTTCGAATCTTTCAAATCAAAAATAGTTATCACCAATTTGGTGAGAGATGTTAAAGGGAGGGCTACCCCCAGTTGTATAGCCTATAATATTATTTGTAGTCTATTAAATCTATATATATATATATATATATATATATATATATATATATATATATAAAATGCATATGCGGAGTATATATGAGAAAAATATATTGTGAAAAGCAAATATTTTTTAAAATGATAGAACTCGCTAGAGGAAGGGCTTGAACCTTCGACTCGCTCATGTTAATTTTTTAAAAATATAATTATTTGATATAATTTAATAATTTGAAATCAATACAAACAACCTGGAACTTTGTAGTTTGGAAATGCTCAATAGATTATGTTTGCACCATAAAATTGCAGTCCATTATTATTTATTAAAGCCCATGAATTTAGTGGCCTAAGTTAATTAATTAATTTTTACTTAATTAAAAATTAATTAATTAGTTAGTGGATAAAGTTCAAAAATAAGAAGAAGAAAGTGGCTAAGTGGATAGTTACTGTATGTGAGAAGCTAAGCTGAAGAAGTGAAGAAGTGGGTTGAGAGATTTAATGAACTAACGGGAATAAAATCCTCACTATTAACTAACAAAGTAGTGGAGTCATGGGAAGTTACAGATGATGCTTATAAAAGGAAAGCAACAAAGACAGCCAAGAGAGGGACAATCAATCATACACAAACAGTCCAAAGTTACAACAAATTCAAGCATTTTAATTCCTTTCAAGCAATCAATTTTCAATTTCTTTTGTTCAAACACTTTAATTTCCAAACATTTGCAATTTAATTTCTTTCATTCCACTGTCAAATATTTACATTCCATGCATTGTTCATATTTTCATTTAATGCAAACAATCCCTTTTCATTTCTTTTAATGCAAATACATTTTCATTGCCTTACTGCTCATATTCCCAGCTTTATTTTTTACCAGCCTTCAATGCAGTGTTTACAATTTCATTTAAGTTAACTGGCATTTCATTGAAATCCAAGCAAATTGTGGTAAAGATGTTTGGGGATCCACATTCAATCTGATTCTTAGAAGTCAATTAGGCGCATTTTTTAACGGTTTGTGTACCTTACATATGTGGCACGCTCACATTCTAAAAAATTCAACAACATATTTTTGGCACGCCCAGTGGGACACATTCTAAGAATGCCATTAATTTCAGAAGATGTTTTGTGAAGATTATTACATTGCCGGGTCTAAGGACTTGGAATTTGCGCTTGTAACAACAGGGCATGATGCATATATTTCTTATGAACAAGATTTTACCTATGATGCATACTATGATGCATATTATGATGCATATGAAGAAAGAAGATTGGGGCCTTAGGAAGTTCTGCAACACAATGAGGCGCCAATGCCTCCAACAAGACCTGTTGTTGGAGCACAATGTGAGAATTTAATTCATGCTATGATTACTCAAACTGACTTCAAATCTATTGCAGCAGAGTTCAGGGTACAATTTGCGCATGTCCTAGAAGAAACTCAGAAAGTTATGATGGAGAAACAAAAGAAAGTTGTGGAAGACAATACTAGGGTTCTACATCAAATTGGTGAAGACAATACTAGGGCTATTCATCATATTAGTTTTGTAATCGCAAGTCTAGCAGAGAAAATGAGTGCAAACTTGGATCATATAAGTGTTGGAGGCCAAAATGCTACATTTAGGCCTGTAAGACAAAATGGAGAAGTGTTGGGGGGCATTTCTCTTTTAATTCCTAGGAAGGGCTTGGCCATAAAGAACCTACTGCACTCCAAGTACTTATTGATGAAAAGTATCTTCCTCCACACAGGAGAGAAGAAGTCACTGTTCTTCCAAGAGGAACACCACTTAATGGCTGCAATAATGGCATGCTTGTGATTCCTCAACAAATATTTGCCATAACTAATCCTTTCAACCAGCCTATGCTCTATGAAATATTGAGGGTACTACATTCCAAGGAGGTTTGAGGGGCATGGCACCAGGAGAAAACAAAGGAAATCATGCATATTCACTAAGGCAACTACCTCCTGCTCCTCAAGTACTTGCTGAAGAGGAGCTTCCTGAGGAGACTCTTCAAAAAGATGATGTTGAGGAAGAACTCACCAAGGACCTTCCTAAGAAAAGTCTTGAAAGCAAAGAGATTCCTAAATTTCTTGGGGGGCGAATCATTTGGAAATCCTAAAGGAGCTAATGATCTATATTTGCCCCCTAGTGAGAAAGAAGAAATGGATGAATTCCATTTTGGCCGCCAAAACAGCAGGCTTTTATGATATTGTTGCTATTAACCATAACCTCAATACTCAGCTGATTCTTTATGACAGAAAGCTATTTTCTCATCAAAGAGGTTTGGGGGGCATGGCACTAAGTATCAACAAGAAAAATTCATTAAATCAGCCCATGACATCAGTGCTCAACAAGAGGGACCTGATTTAACAGCATCATGTGCAAAAATCTCTAGTTTCTATTGATATTGAGGATCTGAAAGATATTCCTGAGACTAATTGGAAAAATCAAAGGGAAGGATTGGCATACACTACTGCTTCACTTTTTATAGAGCATTATTCAGATAAGTCACACTACTACTGCTTTTATATGTAATGCTTTATTGCAAATGATGATTATTTGTCTAATTTTAAAGATCTCAAAGAAAAATGGCCTAACATCTAAAGAATATGCTAACAAAGTGTCCATTAAGCAAAAAATTTATGAGATTATGCAAATAAAGAGACCCTGCAAAGTGAGTTTCAAGAAAAGAATTAAAATAAGAATAAGAAAAGGAAACATGGAAAGCTATTTTCAAATGGGAAGAGAGTCTCTAATAATCAAGTTCTCAGAAGGAAATTATCAAAAAAGACAAATACTTTCCCATTTTGTGGGGAAGAATGAAGAACTAATGAAGAAGATGCAATAGGTCGATCCCACAGCTACTAGATTAGGTCTTTAAATCTCTAAAGTTTCCATGAATTTTGTGACCTAATACTGTATGTAAGGCCATTCACATGGTCATTTATGTTTGTTTTTTCTATTTTTCTATGTAAGTAGGCTATATAATCACTTGAATTTCAAATAATAAAAGGAGTAGGCTTAATGGCCACTTTCTAAAAATATATGTTCTATTTTCCTAATTTTTGTTTCATTAAATCATAATTTAGCCATTGACAAATAGAGCAACAATAAAGTTATGAAAATGAATGATATGACTGTAAGTGAGTCTATGCAAATGTACTGTGATGCATGGTTGCATGATGCAATGAAATGGCTGTGGTGAATCTGTGAAAGTGATGAGTGGAGTGGCTGCATGAGAATGGAGGCTCGGCCTCTGTATCAAGACAAGGAAAATCACAAAGTCAATAATCAAATGGAGGCTCAGCCTCTATCAAACATCAAGGTACACATTCCAATCTCAAAAAGCCATAACCTGCATCAAACTCATTTCACAAATAGAAAATATATGGAGGCTCAACCCCTCTGTATCAATCCACAACACAATCCAAAGATCAAAATATATGGAGGCTTAGCCTCTGTATCATTGAAACCATTTCACAATTATATGAATGTACCTGCAATTCATAAACAAATATCCAGTAAAGGCTCAGCCTCTATATAGCCAAAAGTCACAAGTTCAGAAGGAGTTACCCAAAAGCTAGAATCCAAAAAAGAGCTCATCTCACTCCATCTTTTACAAGAAAAAGATCACTGAGCATAACAAGAGAGGAATCACTTGAGAAATAAGCAAGAAAAGATTACTAGAGCATCAAGGAAAGCAAACTAAAGAGGTAGTTAAAACAACCAAAGGAAAACTAGTTTTCTTGAATAATTACCTCAGATGCTTGAATGGAGCTAGAAAAAAGTGTTTGTGGATGGGAAGCTCCAATTAAATACAATAAACCTTGAGAGCATCAGAGAAAAAATGTAGAGAATCAATACAGGGTTCAAGGAGCAATAGAAAAATTTCAATTAAAGTGGAGATACCTCAGCTAAGTTCTTATCATAAGGTGTGAAGGAAGCATAAGTTGGAGCTAAAGGTGAAGGAGAAGATAGTTCAATGAAAGCAAGAAGCAGATGAGGAAGGTAGATCCATAGAGAAATCTATAGAGAAAAAGAATAAGGTACGAATTATATTTCATGCAAAATAACATTATTTTGCATGAAATAATATTATTTGAGAAATATTATTTGCATGCATAATACATAGTAGGTCACATAAACTCAAATTTCTTGACCACAATGTATTGATATACCTTGATTTATAAAGAGCAAAATTAGCCAATACCATTAAATTCATGAGGATCTAAGTTTTAAGGATTAAAAAATTAGAAAAATTATTTTTCTAGAGACGCTTTAGCCTTAAAGAAAGTAAATCTAGTCACTCAATAATACATTTCTCCAGTCAAACCTTTTTAAGCCTATAAACCCAAAAATTCATTTAAGGCCGAAATAACTTTATAATTTCAGGCCAAACTACAAAATAAATTCATTCATATGGTATTCATAGGAAACCATAAAAAATATCGGTTCATCAAGCTTTTTCTTAAGAGAATCAAGAATGCACACATGATGGTTATTGACATAATTTAGTGTGTGAATGTGCAAATGATATGCAAGCAATGAAACTTCAAAAAATATGTCAATATCATGGTGATTAAACTTGTTGATAGTATTGGAACAAAGCAAAAATAATTTTTGGCAAAAAATACCAAATGCTAAAATTTTTTAGAGTTTGGGTATTTTGGCCTAATTGGCTAAGAAATTGATTTCAACTGTGTTACATCAAATAGATAAAACAAGGCATCAAAAAAGGATGATTTTTAACTATAAAGCACCAAGGGGAATTGACTAAGTGTCAGACAAATTTTAGAGCCTTAAAAAATTAATGTGGAAGAATCTAGCAGACAAATGTTCAACAAATTTTGCCTAAAATGCTAGTACACCATGGGCCTTTTGGCTATGGAGAATTTTATTGGAATTCAAATCCATGTTAAAATTAAAAATTTCAAGTCTTTCACAGAATTGAGATTTTTATTTTTTCCAAATTATTCTTGCTTGCTTTGTCAAATTGGTGAGATGGTTAATTCTTTGTTCCAACATTATTGCCTAGACTCAAGAAAATTCTCAATCTCAGTCAAGTCCATGTTTTCTTTTTAAAATTTACCAGTCTGACTTCCTCTCCCTATGGGCGAGCTAGAGAAATGGATTTCAACTTCAAACTAATCAAACTATAGATTGCACGATACTATTTGAGAAAAACTTCAAACCTATCTTGAGGCGTCTGCTATCTTCGCCTCCTTGTCTGCCTTTCCCTGGGCAACCTAGTCAGGAAGCTTTGAACCCCCTAGCAGTAATTCTTCACCCAGAATGAATGAATGTCTTCCTTCCTTTCGAAAGAGATAATGTATGAGCTTGGATTTTACAAATTCTCCATAGGCCATTTATGTAAGGAAATAATCATGCATCACATACATACGCAGCAGAATAATTTAAAATTTTTATTTCCTTCACCATGAATCACCTTAATTAATTAACATAATTCATATAAAGATTAAGTAATTGTTGCTTACCGTAAGTCTTAAAACTTGTCCCTTCAAATTGTTATTTGTCTTAGCTAAGTTGTAGCAAACCACAAGCTATCCAAATTGGGTAGAAATAATGAAAAATCCACACGAACAAAGATTAAAGAAAACGCAGAAAATAATTTTCTTGCGAATGAATTTTGGTGGCTAAATTTGAGTGCTAGCTCAAAAGATTTTTTTCTTTCTTTTTGTTATCAAAATCGGCGACAAAATAAAACCTTGTTTTAGTTCCAACAAAACATGACATTTATACTGCCAAATTTTTTTCCTTGTCTAACAAGGTTATTGATGACAAATTACAAATCAGTCCTCAAACCTTTTAATTGATTCAATTTAGTCCCTAAAAAATATAAATACTTTTCAATCAAGTCCCTACTTGATTAATTCATTTTATATCTTCAATATTTGTCCTATTGTGTGTGACCCATTAAGTTCCCATTACGTTGGCAATAAATATAAATTCTAATTCTAATTTAAAATTAGAATTAG
>CATKHJ010162338.1:0-11775 GCA_949750685.1 Vernicia montana | reverse complement strand
TTTATTTTTATTTTGCTTCCTTTTATTTTATATTCTTTATATTGCTTTATTGCTATTATTTTTTTCCTTTATAGTTCCTTTGCATATTCCCTTTTTTTTCATCCCCTTTTTTTTTTAAATTATTTCTTTTATTTTGCATAGTTTATTGCTTTCTCCTTTTCTTTGTATGCTCCTTCTTCTTTTTCAATCCTTTTCTTTAGAAATGCATGTTAATTAGAATCTGATTTAATTAACTTGTTAATCAATCGATGCATTTGTTTGTTAATTAAAATCTGATATAATTAACAACTTGGTAATTAATTAAATTGGTTAATCAATTAATCAACCCTCCTTTTTATCAATCAATTTGAAACATGATAAAAGGCTCAAACTACATAAACTCTCTTCGCAAGAAGGGCAAACTACGTGGATTTTAATTCCCATTCAAAGGGATACGTAGGCATGCTTGTCTAAAGCATCAAATCCAATTAAAATAAACTTTCTTCCTCTTTTATTTTCTTCACATAGTTTAGGTTTTGTGTTTTCTTTTATTTCTGTGTTTTGTTACTTTTATTAGGATTTAATTTGGAAAATGTGTGACTCTCATATAACTTATAAGGGCTAGAGGGAGTATCCCCTAATTTGATTTATGTTGTAAATTTAATATTTCTATTGCTTTATTTATTTATTTCTTCTATTGCTTCTACTATTTCTTTTATTGCTTTACTTTACTAATAGTTCATGCATATTTAATTGTTCATGCATTATACTATTCATGAAATCAATTTTAAGCCATTTGTATTAAACTTGCTAAACTAATCAAAATGAACCGGAAACCTAGTCCTCGAATCCTCTTTGGTTTCAAGGCTATTGATCTTTTTCCTTTGGGATATAATTGGAGTCATTAATGGGTTTTTACCTTATATTTTTCCAAGACTCATCTGAAAATATATGTGGGGGCAATGAAACCTTTGGGACTTAGCAATGAGCTCCTTGCTAAGTTGTTCCAACAATCCCTAACCAGTGCTGCCAAGAGATGATTTCTTTCACTGGACAAGAGCCAAAAGAGAATATGGGATGATATCTGTCATGCTTTTGTCAAACAATATCATTACAATACTGAAGTAGATGTCACTAGGCATGATTTGAAAACCACCAGACAACTTCCAAATGAGTCCTTCTCCATGTTCCTTATAAGGTGGAGGGCTAAAGTAGGTCAAATGGTAAACAGACCAAACGAGCAAGAATAAGTGGACATCCTTATCAAAAACCTACTTCCAGCTTACCAAGCCCACTTGTTAATCCAATACTTGCCCACCTTCAAAGCTTTGGATGCAACTGCATCAAGGGTTGAAGATTGCATCCAAAGCGAACCATTTCAACCTGAATTCTCCACCATTGATCTGAATAGTGAAGAAGAATCTGAACCACATGACCTTTGAGGTCAAGACCGACATGCCTCGATCTCACTTTCCCTTTCAAGCTAAATCCATCACTGTGAACCATGCATCTTCACCTCAGTGAAAAACAGACCCTACCTCACCCCACCTCACCTTTACTTAAGTAGCATGTTATAGAGAAGTTCAAGCTCAGCTGATCTGATTTGTCTGAGATTGAGTTCAAATTCAAATCCGAGTCCAAGTCCAAATTTGAGTTCGAGTCCATGTTCAGTGTCCAAATCTGAGTGCGAGTATGAGTCTATCATTTTTGTATTTTTTTTTTATTTTGTACTATCGTCTCCTGTTATAATAAAATATTTATGTTATTCGTGCATTGCTCTTTTTCTCATCCTTTTTGTTCAGTCCTACATAGTTGAGTAAATTCTAAAAAAAAAAAAAAAGAATAACTAAAGATAAAGAATTAATGAATTTTGGCAAGCATTTGCATTTCACCATGAAATCCACCATGAATTGGAAGAATCAAAACTTGAGGTGTTTCTTGTACCCACATCAATAGCTGCTTCACCAGCTCCTAATAAAAGGATAGTCAAGATAATAGTGAACACCAAATGGTAATCTCTTCAATTAGAGCAGGCGAAACCAAAGGCAATCCAATGAAGTTACCCATTGCACTTTTGGATAATCAAACATAGCACCTCAACAAAGGAGCAACAATCTCAAAAAGGATCTATTCTCCTCACAAGATTTCTCTCTAGACCAAGAATTCAATGGAATAGTCTAGACAAAGGTAAGAGCCCTAAGAAGAAGAAAAGAAGTAGCCCAAATCATGGTGGATTAATTTTTAAAATGCCAAAATTCATTGATTAGCTCGCTAAGTTGAAAACCTGAAAGGGTGGCTTAGGCAGAAATTAGAGTAAGCTCATCGAGTTGAAGACTTAAAAGGGCGGCTCGAGCAGAAGTTAGAGCAAAAAAAAAAAAAAAAAGAGAAGAAGAAAAAGTCATCATAGTCAAATCATTCTGTCCCTTATGTCCTTATCCTACATTAAGGGCATGTCTTCCTAAGCCATCATCCTTCGGCTGATCCCTCATTACTTCCAAATCATCTTCTGTTAATTCATCATGGTATGTCCTCTATATCGTCTTCCTGTCAATCTGTCACGTTGCCCTTATCATTCATTAGGGGCATATCCTTCTTGTCAATCGTCACGTTTCCCTTATCATTTTGTAGGGGCATATCCTTCATGTCATCCGTCACGTTGCCCTTATCATTTAGTAGGGGCATATCCTTTCTGTTATCCATTACGTCTCTTAGCTCAAGCAGCTAAGTAACCCTTGTTATTCATTAAGGGTATATCATTCAAGTAACCCTTGTTATTCATTAAGGGTATATCATTCAAGTCATTTGTCATGTCTCTTAGCTCAAAAAGCTAAACAGCTCCTACCATCCATCCAGGGGCACATCTTCTAAGTCGTTGTCCAAAATCAATCTAGTGTCTCCTTAAGAGTCCCTGTCACTCTAAAAGTCTCTTTAGTCTCAGACAATAAGATAAGCTGTACTTGTCTTCTTTATAAATCTTGCTACGATAGCAAAATCATACCATCCCTCTAGATCCAAGCCTCATTGGCAAATCATCTGATCCCTAAGGTCCAAGTCTCTCAAGACTCTTGATCCATAAAGCTCAGTTTCCTTGGCAAAGCCAAAGTCGTGCCATGACTCCCAAGGCCTATAATCCTCAAGCAGATTAAAAAAGGCCTGAACTAGTCAAAACCCATCCCATGACATACCATTCTCCCGAAACCAAGCCTCCTTGCCAAAAACATATCATTACTAAAAGTCCAAGTCCTTTGGACAAGAAAAATCAAGCTAAGGGCAAACCAACTGGTCAAATCACCTCCAAAAGCCATATCTAGAAGCAGACTCTTAACAAATGGGTCACACAAAACCAACCACCTTCACTTTTGAAAAGGCCAAACCTAACCGAGCCTTTCCACCTAATCTTTTTTAAGGCTAAATCTAACCGAGCCTTCCCACCTAATCTTCTCCAAGGCCAAATCTTATCGAGCCTTCCTACCTAATATTCTCTGAACCTAAACCTGACCTAACCTTTCAAGATAACCTTCCAAGCCACACCTGACTGAGTCTTCCAAGAATGACCTCCTCCAAGGCCAAAACCTAACCTAGCCTTGACTTCCTCCTAAGACCGAACAACCGAGCCATTTTTCCTCATCCTTCCAAAATGGAGGCACCCTCTCTCCCAAAAGATTAGCACTCTCATACCAATTTGACCCTTCATAGGTTCAAGGTATCCAATTCATAATCTTTGCATATCCAGATGCATTGCACACTAAATGGGTTGCCAATCAGAGCTTCTGAATCAAGATGGATCATCAATCTAAATTTTTGAATCAAGACAGATCATCAATCTGAATTCCATTAATCAAGACGGATCATCAATCCGAATTCCTGAATCATGCAGTCATAGGGTCCTTCACCCAAACCAATCGATCTCAACTTTAGAATTAGACCCATCCTAGGATAGCCTTAGAATCCAGGCCTTAAATTTGAATTAGGTTTCCCTTCTACAATTAGACCCATCCTATGATAGCCTTAGGATCTTTTTCCCCTAGTAGACCGGGAATATCACCTCCATTCCAATTCAAATCTCCCAAAGATACATGTAGTAAGCTTATTTTATCAACCAGTCCACTCATAAATGTCTAGCAACGATCACCTAGACATCCCTATGGTTCCTTTTCATTTTTCTTATCATCCTTTACCCAGAAATGTCAAAATAGTGGCATCCATTTGTTTCCTTTCCTCGCCTCCTTAAATGTGTCAATCATATCCATCTTTCACCCAGATATATCTAGTTTCTGACCTAGATTTCCCTCCGGTTCATTTTCCCGTTTTCATTTATCAATTAACTTCCACCCATAAATGTTTAGAAACACTCACCTAAACATCCATGTGGTTCCTTTTACCATCTTCCTCAGATTCAATCATTAATGTCACCCAAACATGTCCAAATGTTGATTTAAGACATCCTTTGGTTCCTTTACCATCTCCCTTCAATCATTGATGTCACCTAAATATGTCCAAATATTGACTTAAACATCACTTTGGTTCCTTTTTTCCATTCCTCCTTCTCAGGTTCACTATCATCAGAATTGCCTTACAGAGACAAGACAATTCTGATGAGGGGGCAGTTGTGAACCCTTAATTTTGCATCCTTCGGCATACAACCAAACCCTAGAGGCATCTAGGCTCGGCAAACAGACCTCCGGAAGCCAAAATTGCCAAAGATCGCCAAAATCTTAAAATTGGGAATCCGAGCCTCGGGATCCAGGACCCATCCCTCAAGCCTCTAAATCATCCTTAGATCATCCAAGATTGAATACAAAGCACAACACAACTGTAATCGTGAAAAACGGACTTGAAAAGGGTCAAAACGGTGAAAATCAGCGAAATTGGGGGTCAAAGACTAATCGGTGACCGCACAGCCCTTGTGTGGTTCAAAATGCCTCCTATGCGATTACCAAGTGGGCTGTGCAGTCACCATAGCTTTTGTGCGGTCCCGAATGCCCCGTGTGCGATTTTGAGCGTCTGAACATCAAATCCCACATCAAAACTTTGTATTTTCAGCCTCCAACCTTCTCCCTATATAAAGGAGACCCCCCAGCTCATTAAACACACTCAAAAAATTTGCTTGATCAACCCTTTTGATCTCAAAGAAAATAATTTTTAAGCTTGGTCCGAAAGGAATGAGCATTTTAGTTTTAAAGTTTCTTTTTCTTGCTTTGCTATTGCTTCTTGCTTTGCAAAGTGAGATTGGATTGCAACTTCCTAAGCCAACCCATCAAGTCAAAATTTTTCCACCATCCGAGGCAAGCTTCCCGCCATCCGAAGCAAGCCGCCGCCCGCCTTCCGAGGCTAGTCCGCCGCTGACCGAGACAAGTCTCATCCATCCTAAGGTATTTATTTTCTTTCTTTTTCTTTTATTTATTTATTTTTATTTTTATTTTTCTTCCTTTTATTTTATATTTTTTATATTGCATTATTATTTTTATTTTTTCCCTTTATAGTTTCTTTGCATATTCCTTTTTCTTTCATCCCATTCTTTTAATTATTTATTTTGCATAGTTATTGCTTTCCCCTTTTCTTTGTATGCTCCTTCTTCTCTTTCAATCCTTTTCTTTAGAAATGCATGTTAATTATAATCTGATTTAATTAACTTGTTAATCGATGCATTTATTTGTTAATTAAAACCTGATATAATTAATAACTTGGTAATTAATTAAATTGGTTAATCAATTAATCAATCCTCCTTTTTATCAATAAATTTGAAACATGGAAAATAATGCTCAAACTAAACAAACCTCTTTCGCAAGAAGGGCGAACCACGTGGATTTTGATTCCCATTCAAAGGGATACGTAGGCATACTTGTTTCAAGCATCAAATCCAATTAAAATAAATTTTCTTCCTCTTTCACTTTCTTCACATAGTTTAGGTTTTGTGTTCTCTTTTATTTCTTAGTTTTGTTTCCTTTGTTATTGATTTAAGTTGGGGAATGTGTGACTCTCCTAAAACCTATAAAGGCTAGAGGGAGTATCCCCGAATTTGGTTTATATTGTAAATTTAACATTTCTATTGCTTTCTTTATCTAATTCTTTTATTGCTTTTATTACTTCTTTTACTGTTTTACTTTAATTCATGCATATTTAATTATTCATTCATTTATAACTGTTCATGAAATTTATTTTAAGTCATTGTGTATTAAACTTGCCAAACTAATAAAAATGAACTGAAAACCTAATCTCCGAATCATTTTTGGTTTCGATGCTAGTGATTTTTTTTCTTTGGAATATAATTGGAGTCAAATGGGTTTTTCCTTACTTTTTCTAATTAATAAATAAATTAAGGTGGTGACTCCTAAAACACTTTTTAAAATCAACCAATCTGAATCCGAGTGTTACATCGTGAGTACAAACCCAAATGAACATTTCGATTTCCTTTTAGTGGATCGGATCGGTGCTCGGGCGAGGCCTCACAATATCTAGATTATTTATTTTGTTTATTGTTTTATAATCATCGAGATTCTCCTCATCTTACCCTATCCAAGTTTATAAAGTTGGTGATTTGGTGTCCACTCGCTCTTAGCTAATGACCAAACGTCAATTCTAATTTCTAAGTTTCTAACCCCAATGTTCTTATTAAACTTTCTTTGTTTATAATGACAAGTGTGTTATTTTAGTTACCTTAATCAAAACAATTAGGAAATGTGTTGTAATCTCATAGATTATGTTTATTGAGAACTAATCATGAATTTCATGAGTGATCTCAACTTTAGATGTTTCATTTAACAACTGTATTATATATTTATTTTATTATTATTATGGATTTAGTGTTTAAGGTTAGGGATTATGGTTTAGGATTTAGGGTTAGGGTTTAGTGTTTCATTGAGAACTAATCATGAATATTTTGATGAAATGTTTGAATGAACTATAATGATCAAATTCATATTATGTAAAAACATAGGTATAAATTCTCACTTTATGGAATACATGTTTAATTTGTCCTAATTAGGACCATATATATATATATATAGTTTGCTTTTGTGCAAAAAGAGAACTTGTTTATACAGGTTTATTAACGTTAAACAAAAAATTGTTAATGTTGAGTTTAACGTTATTAATGTTAAACTCTACTTTGTCAAAGTTGAACTTGTTTATACAGGTTTGTCAATGTTGAATTCAACGTTGTTAACGTCGAACTCAACGTTAATAACATTGAACTCAGCTTTGTCAAAGTTGAGTTCAACAAAGTTTATTTCAAAAATGAAGTCGAGCAGAAGAAACATATCAATTTGATTTTATAAAAGAATGAAAATATGTGCAAAATAAACAAAAAATAATGTACATTTGAATAAAATAATTAATAATGTACAACAAAATAATCAAATGTCATTATTTTTCCTTGGCTAATATGTCCCTTCTACATTTGATAATACACCCAATGCTTTCTGCATTAGAAGTTTACATAAGTTCATGCTACTTATTTTAGTCAGTTAAGTTAAGTTAAAAAAAAAAAAAAAAACTTATTTTAGGTTTACAGGAAACGTGATGTCCACGATTGCAATTTTACTTTCTTTGCTTGAGGTGTGCATCATCTTTTTTAACATGTAAATATACAAATCCATGTGTTGCTCAACTATGAAGACATGTTAGTACAAATGAGTAATTGTTCCTGAACAAATTAGTGTAAATAACGTTATTAAAGTTGAGTTCAACGTTAACAAAATTGAGCTCAACGAATATAACTGCCCCCCATGCCGCCACGCGGCACATGCAAAGAGAGAGCTGGGAAAAAACATAGGTGGAACAAAAAAACGACGTCGTTTTGATAATTCGGTTTTTGGGTCGGTTCGATCTGTAAATAGCTGTAGCCAAACTGATCACCGAAACATGTATTTTCTTCGGCTCAATCCTGAATTAAACCAAATTGACCGATTAATACCATACTATGAATTTTGGTTCGGTTCGATTTGAAAATTTGGATCGATTTGGTTTTTGCAACCCCTTAATACGCCTAGCAAAACTACCGTTAGATTGATATCAAATGACTATTGGCCGTTGGGCGGTTAAGAATGAATTAACTAGTTATACGTGAATCAGTTAATTCATTGAATTTAAAATTAAATAAACTGTAAGAAAATATTTTTCATTCAAATGTAAAAAATTAAATATTGTGTAAATAATATTTAATGTTATTATTTATTATAATATTTTAACATTATTCAAAAATTTTCATAATTTTTCTTTCGTATCTCTTTATTTATTTATTTATTATTATTACGGTAATCTAAATCTCAAATGAATAATGATTTTAAATTAATATAAAACTAATGGAAACCCTTGCAAATGCGCTATTATAAATATTTTATGTTTTCATTTTCCCAATTTTCTAACTTTTCCTTTTCCAAGTTGAAACTCAGAAAATTGAAAAAATATGTTCATTTCTAATTTTACTTATATTTTATATTGTCTAATATATTTTATTAGGCTTTTTTTTTTTTATTTTATCAAATAACCTTTATTTTACTAAATTAGAAATATTAATTATTATATGTAGTGTTTTAAAAACTGGATCGGTGATCGAACCGATCAGGTCACCGATTCGGTTCGCTGGTCCAATATGCTCTTTTTATTTTTTAATTTTTTATATCAAAATTGCATCGTTTTGACAGATCCAGTTTTTTAGACAATTGGACCGGACCAATGGTCGGTTTTTGATTTAATCGATCCGACCTATCGGTCCGATTTTTAAAACACTAATTATATGTGAACATATTGATAATCTTATAATATGATCACTTAAGTATTTTTTTTATTTAAATATACAATCTAAAAAAAATATGAAAAGTATTTTAAAATTATTTAGTAATATTTTAAAATTATGAAAAAAATTCATATATAAAAGGACAATTATTAAAAAAAAAATGAAAGATAATAGTAATTACTAGATTATATATATATTGTGCAAAAAGTAAAGCATAATATAATAATGTAAAACAATTATTAGCATTTGTATATCTAAAGAAATAATAGATATATAAAAAAGAAAAAAAATAACAATAATTAAAAGAAGAAAGAAGTGATGTTGCTGGGATTCGAAAACCAATGTTATCGCTCTGACGTTGGAGCTCCGTGTTTTTCAATTCATAAAGCCTTGTCAAAGTGTAATATGGAAAACTACTATAATTAGTTTTCCAAATTATAGTTATGAATTAGAAAAGTTAGAAAATTTATCTCTAATTTTGGGAAATTTTTATAATTAAACAACAAATTCTATTTTTCAGTTTTCTAAGAATTATTTTTAGGAAAACAGCTCTAGTTTTTCATAGCTCTATATTTTTGCTACATCAAATGGCTTGGGTGATGTGTCATGCCACATCACCATTCCGATGAGTTTTTGATTTAAATCTCATAAGTGACATTTGATTGGAAAAAAAAAAAAAAAATTTAGTAATTTGCTTGCATCAAATTGAATTTTAGTGACTATATTAGAAAAATTTTTAAAATTTAGTAATTTTTGGAGTTATTTACTCAAAATCTTTTTATTCTTTTTAAATTGGTCATGAAATTATTTTCAAGACGATTTATAACCGACCACATCGGTGGAATCAGGATTTTAATTTAATGGGTCAAAAGAAATATGTATATAATTAATAAAATCATTTATTTTATATATATTATAAAAAGTAATGGAATTTTTAATTTTTTAAAAATATCAATTAACGAATTTTTTTGTTTTATCTCTAAATAAATGTTTAATATTCTTGAACAAATTTATGCATTTAATAGTATATAATTAATAATTATATGCTTAATAAACAAAACTTAAAGAAATGAAAGGTGGGAAATCAAAATTTCCTAAAACTTATTTGAAATTTTTTATGGTAACTTTATTTTAATAAAGTAAAATATACCTTATAAATCACCACTTTTATATCAATTACTAAAAGTTTATCTAAGGGAGAAAAAATAAAAGTACAAAAAATGTAAATTAGTAGGACAATTCTTTAAAGACTAAAATTTAATGGGACAAAATTTAAATTTTAATGGGGCCAATATATAAATTTTAGTGGGTTCAATAATAAAAATATACTGAACAAAACTCATAAATGTATTTTTTAAAATATTTAGAAGTTGAGTAAGGTCAATTGGCTCCACTCATCTTCAAGTGGCTATGCCGCTGACTGACTGTCTAATATTTAGAAGAATACAACATAAAGGAGGAAAGAAAATAAGAGATGAAAATCACTTTTCTTTATTTGGGAGAATATAAAAGAATAGAAAGAGAAGAAAAATAAACTCTAATTTTTCTTTGGGCTCACCACTTTCCAATCTCTCCAATTTGGAGAGAAAGTGAATAAATTATATTATTTTAATGAAATTATTTATATATCCTTATACATTTTGTTTGTTTTGCAAAATAAGGATGAAATTGTAAAAGAATCTAATTTTTATCTTTTTTCTCATATAATTTAAACACTTTATATAAGAGAAAATAAATTTATTTTCCCTCTTATCCAAACATCAAGAGGGAAAATAAATGAAGATTTTTTTTTTCTTATTTTCTAACCCTCATTATTTTCTTTCCTTCATATTCCCAAACACATGGTTAATCCACTAACTTGAACCATTTGCCACCACTATTTAACAGATCATGATGATAATAATAGTTGCAAACAACATTTTTATAATAAATATAGTTTTTAAACCATGTGAGAATATCACACCCCGAATTTTAATGGTGTGACGGTACTAGAATATGAGTAGGTTTAAAACTAATAAATATTCATAGAACCTAATAAAAATACATTAAAAACTTGTATCAAATTATTCAATTCTTAATACAATTCATAAGACAATCATAATCTTCAATTTCAATTCATTATTTTCAAAGGAATATCCAAATTTATTCATTCAATTATTTTAAATCATACAATTCATAAGTTTTATCATCTTACGGAGCTTCTAACATTGTATCAAAACTATACATTTACGATATAACATTTTTTAGAAATACACATTTATAATAGCTTATTGTCAAGGAAGAAAGTAGTCAAGAAGCTCTATCCTCTTTGTTTTTATCATTTTCAACTCTAACACCTGAAAACAACATTAACAAAGAGGGGTGAGCTTTCAACTCAGTGAATTATGAAATACATCAATACCTGGGGGTCCTCAGAAGAACAATAATTTATATATATACATATAGGTATATTTCAATACATTAGGGGTCGAAGAACAATAATATATGTAATTAGAATAAATGGGCACCAAGGGTTCAAAATGCTATGATAGAACAACAATTACAATAAATAAAAATATACCGATTTAATATCAATCAATAAGGGCAGTAACTTCTCCCCTTAACAATTATTTATACTTGGCCGAGCATACGCCTAGAGTAAATGGCTCTCCCTAAGTGCAACACTGATAATTTAGACTCTATCAGTTGAGTCACCGGTGCATATGGTCCAATGATTTTCCCCATTAGCGAGGCATTCTGTCATACACTTAGTCAAGGCTCGGTAAGGATTAAAGCAATAAGTTGGCCTAATGGCCTCATCATTAACAATTTAAACAATGAACAGTAATATAATTAAGGTTCAATTGGAAATATTTCTAGCAATGAAACAATATGGCCTTTCTACATTTATGGCCTTGATAATAAGGAAACAATATGACTTCACATTTGCGGCCTCGATGGGCAGTAGGAATAACAATTATAGGATGAGTGATTACATTACCATTTAGATCATTAAGAGTAAATAGACAATAAAAATATTTAAGCAAAAACAATCTATGGTGGTTACATGCATTCACAAA